>ML298268.1:0-58360 GCA_005239495.1 Nicotiana undulata | reverse complement strand
TTCTCGCGCCTGCGGGCTTTTGTCCGCACCTGCGGAGCCGCGCCTGCGGAGAATAGGTCGCTCATGCGATGACCTGGACCCCTGAAAAGGATCGCGCCTGCGGGCCTTTGTCCGCTCCTTCGGGGCCGCGCCTGCGGGCAAAAATTCCGCTGGTGCGAACCTCGCGCCTGCGGCTCATGGACCGCAAGTGCGGTCACACCAGTAAATTCCCACCAGCAGTTCAATTGCTGGTTTTTTACCCCGGTCGGGGTCCGGGAGACCCCTGGGCCCACCCGAGCCCTCGACAAATTATACCAACAAGTCCCAAATCACGTGACGGACTTGCTCGAGCTCTCAGAACACTAGAAACATCATTCAAACCAAGAATCACTCTCCAAAACCCCTTAGATCAAGCTTAGGATTTCAAGAAAAATTCCAACGGCTCATCAATACGCCGAACGGGTCTACACTGCTCGGAATGACCCCAAATTTTGCGGACAAGTCATAAATGACTGTACGGAACTATTGCCAGTTCCGGAATTCCATTCGGACCATGCTATCACGAGGTCCAATTCCAGGCTGAATTCCAAATCACATGAAATCCTGAATTCCAATTCAGGTGCCGAAATACTCCCGGGTCATCAGAAACCCGAGGCGAACACACTCCCAAGTCCGAAATCATCATCCGGAGCTGCTGGAGCTGTCAGAACTCGATTCCGAGGTCGTTTGCTCAAAATGCTGCTCGGAACCAAAATCAGCCAAATAGGCTAGCCTTCAGGAACCAAGTGTTCCTGAACTGGCCAAAACACTTCCGAATCTCGAACTACCGGCCCACACAAGTCATAAGGCACGAGTAGTCGCTACGGGAAGAGTCATTCACGGGAACGGAGTCCCAACACACGAAACGACCGGCTGGGTCGTTATAATAAATATCAAACATTATTTATACAAATATAATATTGAAATATTAATCAATAAAATTCACCACTATTAACTGATAATTTTACTTTTATAAATAAATACACGAAATCAAAGAACGAGGATGAAAGTCACATAACTCATGACACACAATATTTCACTTTTTTTTATACAGTAATTTTTTAAATAATTAAGAGTGATTTTAACTTTCCCCTTTAACCTTTTAGTGTAGGAAAATATACAATATGCCCGCACCTTTTGAATGAAAAATGGTACCCCGTTTACTCAAAAAGTCTATCAAAATTTAAATTAAAATCGTACCAAAAATTTAACAAATTGTTTGTCTGATATATAGAGATAAATAGATAAAGATTCATATATTGAATAATACCCCCATCAAATCTGCTATAAGATTTCTTTTTCGGCATTTCTAATGCTTGTAATGTATAATATTAATTATTACATAAACAAAGAAATTAAAAAAAAACATTCTTTCTTGTTCTTAACAAAAGAGAAAAGGCTCCTACAGAGAGCTGATTTGGTAGTATACGAATTTAAATCCATAAATGTTTGGAGAAACCATAAACATGAGTTTATGTACTAAGTAATGGCTTCGAGTAATCAAATCAGAAAAGGAGAGGGACTCACTGCTAGAAATTCTGTAAATACCGACCAAAATTTTTCGACCAACGTTGGTCGGTCACAAAAGGCGACCAAAAACCGCTCAGCTTGAACGGAAACCTCCTAATAAATATTTTACATTTATTTTCAAAAAAACACCGACCAAAGTTGGTCGGTAAGTTGGTCAACAAGTTGACCGAGCTGGTCAGACTTGCTTAGTCAAAGAAAGTTGGTCGGTAATGTGAACCCAATTTTTAAAATTTTAATAGTTATATTCTTATTTAAATATTTTATAAATTTAAAGAAATTTATTTAAATTTACCGACCAAAGTTGGTCGGTTAATTCAGGGGAAGCATTTACCGACCAACTTTGGTCGGTATATTTTAATTTCTGGAAATTAACCGACCAAAGTTGATCGGTTAGTAGGTCAACTTTGGTCCAAATTATGAATCACTTTTATATTTACTATCTAAATAATATAAATGTAATATGTTAACACTTTTGTAATACAAATAATGAATATACTAACATATATTATAACATGCTATATGTAGTTAAAGTAGTATAACGAAGCGTGTTTTATATATATATATATATATATAGAGAGAGAGAGAGGGAGAGAGAGAGAGAGAGAGATATAGGTCAAACGTTTTGTTGTTAATATTCAGCGATGCATCTAAGTAAGTTATAAGTCGAAGAATCAATTTACAAGCAGATATATTTGATGATAAATTATATACACTAATTAGGATCTTCACAAGTACAGGGTCGGGTTCTTTTAGGGATAGACTTGTGAAGATCCTAATTAGTGTATATAATTTATCATCAAATATATCTACTTGTAAATTGATTCATCGACTTATAAGTTACTTAGATGCATCGTTGAATATTAAAAATAAAATGTTTGACCTATATCTATTAATAGTAAAAACAAAACGTCTCGACCTATATCGATTAATCTATGCCATGCATTATTAGTGATGAATGAATGAAACATAGAAGAATTAATACTAAACATCTTTGACATATATATATATATATCACAAATTAAAGAAACGAAAGAAGTTATTAGTATTAAGTAAACGAGTTAAATTAATAGGTCAAACATGGTCAAACTTTTAATTTGAATCACATTATTATTTACTATCTAAATAATATAAATGTAATCTGTTAACTCTTTTGTAACACAAATAATGAATACACTAACATATACTATAACATGATATATATGTAGTTAAAGTAGCACAACAAAGTGTGTGTGTTATATATATATACACACTAATATATACTATAACAAGCTATATATATATTTAAAGTATCACAATGAAGTGTGTGTGTGTGTGTGTGTGTATAGTTGTACATATATAAGAACACGAAGCGCTAGAAACACAAGGTCGGGTTCTTTTAGGGATTGGTAGACTTGTAAATTGATTCATCGACTTATAACTTATTTAGATGCATCGATGAATATTAAAAACAAAACATTTTGACCTATATCGATTAATATAAAAAACAAACGTCTCGACCTAAAATAGAATATATTATATTGGTTTATCAATTGATAAATTATTTGTACGTAGTAATGTATAAGATTGATCATCAATTATATAGTGTATGTGTGTGTGTGATTACTCATATACTTAAATATAACTTAGAAAATTTACTTACATAGATGCTATTATAATCTATTAAAATAATTACCTAGTAAATATAATTTTTTATAAAGATTATGCTTGTAGTTTATAATTATTTATAATAATTGTATAGTTAAATAAAATAAATATTTATAGTTAATAATAATTTTTATATAGCTTATAATATTTTAAGAAATAAAATAAAAATAAAACAATTTTTTTTTAAAATAACAAACCAAAGTTGGTCGGTATTTGGTCAAACGGTCAACACTTAATGTACCGACCAAAATGCCGACCAACTTTGGTTTGTAAGTCTGAAAACAGACCTGAAATATACGGGATTCCCCCATTTTTTCATACCTCTCTTCTCAAAATTCCCTTAACTCCCACTCAATACCTTCCCTTATCCTTCTCTATTTCCCTCCCACAAATCCCAATCCCCACCCCGCGTCGCCACCGCCCAGTTGTCGCCGCCACTGCCACTGCCGCGCCTCTCCTTCTCCACCTCCTAAAAATTCTAGGTTTGAGTTACAACTTATGTCTTTTGTGTATAAATCTAATGTTTTGTTTATTAGCTATGAATTAGTTTCAATTGATTATTTAATATTGTATTTTATAGAAATCTAGGGTTTAGGTCTTGTTTTAATTGAATTGATTACATATGGTATAAATTGAATGTTTGAGTTTGTATTGTCTTGAATAATTTAGTTAGAATTGAATTATTAATTGTATATTGTCTTGAATAGTTTAGTTAGAATCTAGGGTTTAGGGTTAGTTTTTGTGAATCGAACTTTTAGGGTATGGGTTGATTTTTTAGGATATAATTCTAACTTTTGGTTTATGTTTAAACTCGTGGGATATAAATTGAACTTTTAGTTTATGTTTAAACTCGTAGGATATGAATTGAACTTTTAGGTTTTAGGTTTTGTTCTTGTGAATTGAACTTTTAGGATATGGATTCAACTTGTAGGATATAAATTGAATCATTTGGTTATGGGTTAAATTTTTAGGATATAAATTGAACTTTTAGTTTAAGTTTAAACTCGTAGGATATGAATTGAACTTTTAGTTTTAGATTTTGTTCTTGTGAATTGAACCTTTTGGATATAAATTGAATTTTTTAGGATATAAATTGAACTTTTAGTTTATTATTAATTATATTTAATATAATTTAATTGTTGGTTAATTAGAAAAAATAATTATCTTGAATTAACTAAAATTAATTAATTAATTTATAATTGTAGAATAAATTAATTTGTTCTTGTTTTATTTGATAGATGGAACATAGTACTTGGATGTACAATAGAATTTATCCTAATCGGCGGGGATTGCGGGAGGATTTTGTATAAGGGATTGATGACTTTATTAGACATGCAATGTCACTTCCACCATACCAAAGTGAAGGAGTAATTAGGTGCCCTTCTGTGAGGTGCGATTGTATGAAGTTAAATTTAAAGAGGTATGAGTCGAGGAGTTCTGCTCCTCATATGAGATGGCACTTTGAAAATAGAACATCACCTGGTGTTATGTGTCATCTTTTAGATGGAGAAGCTTGGAAGCACTTTGATTGGACATATCCAGATTTTGCTAGTGAACTAAGGAACATTCGGTTAGGTCTGTGTCTTGATGGCTTCACGCCTTTTTCTATATCTGCGACAACATATTCACGTTGGCCTGTCTTTCTTACACCTTATAATCTACCACCCGAGTTGTGTATGACTAGTCCATATATATTTTTAAATTGTATTATCCCCGGTCCACGTAATCCGAAAAGTTTGACTGATGTATATTTGCAACCTTTAATTGATGAGCTAAAACAATTGTGGTATGATGGTGTTGAAACATATGACACATCAACCAAGCAGAATTTTAATTTGTGTGCTAATTTAATGTGGACTATTAAAGATTTTCCTACGTATGGAATGTTGTCTGGGTGGATGACTACTGGTGTAACGACCTGGCCGGTCGTTCCGTGAGTTTTGCCTCGTTTCTCCCGTTTCAGTTTTATCATATGTTATTTATCCTATTTATGTTGTGTCGGGTCGAGTGGTTCGAGTTCGTAGTGGTCGTGGTGAGAAATGAGAGACTTAGTCTCTTAAGTTGGTCTTATGGTTAGAAAAGTCAACCGGAAGTTGACTATTGGGTAAACGACCTCGGAATGGGGATTTTATGGCTCGGATAGCTTCGTTAGGTGATTTGGGACTTAGGAGTGTGTTCGTAATGTGGTTTTGAGGTCCGGAGTAAACTTAGGCTTGAATTGGCGAAAATGAGTTTTTGGAGATATCCGGTCGACAGTGGAAAATTAGCTATCTGGGTCGGAATGGAATTTCGGAAGTTGGAACAGGTTCATAGTGTCATTTTGGATGTGTGTGCAAATTTTCAGGTCATTCGGACGAGGTTTGGTTAGTTTAGGAATCGTTGGTGATTTTTGGAAGTTTGAAATTCCTTAGGCTTGAATCATGGGTTGAATTGATGTTTCGATGTTATTTTGGGTGTTCCGGGGGTTCGACTAGATCTGGGTGATCATTTATGACTTGTGGGTACCTTTGGTTGGGGTCCCGAGGGGCTCGGGGTGATTTCGGAGAGTTTTGGAAATTGAAAAGACTGCTAGTGTGAATCTGCCCTGTGATTCCGTAGGTGAGGAAGAAGGACCGCAGATGTGGTCACCGCAGGTGCGAAAAAGGCATCGCAGATGCGGCTTTGGGCCAGCTAGGGAGGAACCGCAGATGCGGATATTTGGCCGCACATGCGAAGTCGCAGGTGTGGAGGGTGAGTCGTAGGTGCGAGTTTTGGACTTTAAATGGGATTCCGCAAGTGCGTACCTGGGACCGCAGGTGCGGGTCCGCAAGTGCGAGGATAAGGACCGCAGGTGCGGTTTTCTTCGGCAGAAGGTATATAAGGAGGGCTTCGCGAATTTTGGGTTATCTTTCACAATTTTCATCCGGGTTTGAAGCTTTTTGGAGGGTTTTGAAGAGGGAATTCAAGGGTTCTTCATGGAGGTAAGGTTTTTGGACCTAAAACTCATTCATGTGACATTATTTGACTGATTGAGGGTGAAATTTATGGAAATTTGTGACTAAAATTGAGGGATTAGGGCTTGAGATTCTAGACTTTGAATTGGGGATTTGATGGGCAATTTGAGGTCCTATTTTGATGTTCTTTGTATGTATAGACTTGGGGAAGGGTGAGGATTATTGTGGTGTGAATTTTATCGAGTTCCGAGACGTGGTCCCCGAAGGTCGGGTTTGTCCAATTTCGGGATTTGTGATTAATTTTGATAATTTTCGAATGGGTTTCGTCTCCATAGCATATATTGATAATATTAATCAGATTTTAGTTAGATTTGGAGCGATCGGAGGCTGATTCGAGGGGCAAGAGCATCGTGAATTAGAATTCGGGTCGTTTGAGGTAAGTAACGATTGTAAATCTAGACCTGAGGGTATGAAACCCCGGTATTTCGTATTGTTTTGATAAATGAGGTGACGCACATGCTAGATGACGAGCGTGTGGGCGTGCACCGATAGGGATTGTGACTTGGTCCATCCCGTAGCGGCTATTAAGCCGCGTGTTTGATTTTAAATCATATGATATCCTGTATTTTTTAGAATTTATATTATACTATGGGTTGTATGCCATGTTTGGGGCCTAGTGCCGACCTGTTTAGACCCTTAGGTGTATTTTTCCACTATTCTCACACTATTTTGATAGAAAATATGAACTCAGTCATACTTTATACCTATTGTTGTTTATTACTGTTAGCACCCTGTTTTAGAATATTCAAAGGTATTCCGGGCTGAGTCTCGTGAGTTGTGATGAGTTTCCTGAGTGGCTTGTGAGGATGACTGAGTGAGGCCGAGAAACGAGTTTGCGAGGATAGTTATGGATCGGGCTGCATGCCGCAGCAAGGTATGTGGATCGGGCTGCACGCCTCAGAGATATATATATTGGATCGGGTTGCACGCCGCAACAATATAGCACTTGGGCTGTAGGATCCCCTCCCGGAGTCTGTACACCCGCAGTGAGCGCAGTCGACTATGATTTGGATCGGGATGCACGCCGCAGCGAATATTATGTGGATCGGGCTGCACGCCGCAGCAGTTATATTTATACATGGTACCTGTTGAGTGTGAGTGTTGAGTGTGGGCATTGACTTATGATCGTGGAGGCAAGAGTGACGGAGAGGCTTTATTTACGAGTGGCACTGTGCTTGAGAGGCTATTATTTATGAAACTATTGTTTTTCACTCTTTTTTACACCAAGCCTCATGGTAAATGTTGAACTAATGTTTTATTCAAGTTTAAAGAGGCACGAGTGACGGAGAGGCTTTATTTACGAGTGGCACTGTGCCTGAGAGGATATTATTTATGAAATTATTGTTTTTTACTCTTCTTTACACTGAGCCTCGTGATAAATGTTGAACTAATGTTTTATACAAGTTTAAATGGAAAAATTGGAGTTTTGTGAAATATTTGGTAAATGTAGATTTTTGACTTGATCTATTTACCTTCACTGCACTCAAGTCTTTAGTTATGGTTGTTATTTACTGAGTTAGCGTACTCACGTTACTCCCTGCACCATGTGTGCAGATCCAGGTACTGGATCACAGCGCTAGTTGATTCTCATCTGCATGGAGTTCATTCAGGGATTGAGGTAGTTGTTCGGCGTCCACAGTTTGCCCCCTTCCTTTCCTATTTCTGTTGTTTTTATTAAAAATTCCAGACTTGTATTAGTCATGGGATAGTATCACAGTGTATTACTCATTAATGACGGTTGACTCTAGATGTTTGGGGCCGTGGTTAGACTTGATCGTTTTCATTATTACTATTGTTGAACATGTTTTTAAAAGGGAAACCATAATAGAATATGATATCTTATATTTTAAACGGAATGTGTTAATTGTCATTTGAGGTAGATCGGCTAGCCTAGTTTCACGATAGGCATCATCACAGCCAGTATTGATTTTGGGGTCGTGACAACTTGGTATCAGAGCCTAGGTTACATAGGACTCACCGGTCATGAGCAGGTTTAGCAGAGTCTTGCGGATCGGTACAGAGACGTCTGTACTTATCTTCGAGAGGCTACAGAACCCATAGGAAATTCTCACATTCTTTAATTCTGTCGTGCGAATCTGTTTATTCTAGAAATCTAAACCTCTGTTGTTTCATTCTCTCACAGATGGTGAGGACACGCGCTACCGATCAGAGTGACAAAAAACCAGCTAGACCAGCGAGAGGTCGGGTCGTGGTAGAGGTAGGGGTGCAACCCGTGCAGCAACCGGGGCAGTACCCGTAGACCCACCTATTGCTCAGGATTAGGTCCCCACCGCAGATGTTCCAGCGGGGCCGCCGCAGGCACCGGCAGTAGTGCCTATTGTGATTCCGGATGTTTAGGAGACTCTAGCTCAGATTTTGACTGTGTGCACCAGTCTTGCTCAGGCAGTCGTTGTTTCTACTACTGCCGCTACTTCTCAGGCCGGGGGACGCACTCAGACTCCTGCTGCCCGGACACTTGAGCAGGTTACCCAGGGGCTCCATACACCGGGGGCAGCTCCAGCCCAACCGGTTTTCCCAACTCAGGATTTTGTAAGCCTAGTTATGCCGGATGACGAGCAACGCAGGTTGGAGAGATTTAATAGACTTTAGCCTCCGACATTCAGTGGTGCTGAGGGCGAGGATGACCAGGGTTTCTTGGACAAGTGTTAGAGGATGCTTTGTACTGCAGGGATACTGGAGACCAGTGGGGTCTCGTTTGCTACCTTCCAATTCTTAGGGGTTGTTTTTACTTGGTGGGAGTCTTATGAGAGGCGCAGGCTCGTTGGTGCAGCACCCCTTACTTGGCAGCAGTTCTCCACTCTCTTCTTAGAGAAGTATGTTCCCCACTCTCACAGAGAGGAGCTGCGTAGACAGTTTGAGCAGCTGCGTCAGGGTGAGTTGACAATGACGTAGTATGAGATGAGGTTTTCAGAGCTTGCCCGACATGCTTCAGAGTTGGTCCCTACTCAGAGAGCGAGGATCGGGAGGTTTGTGTATGGCCTCACTTATCAGATTCGTATTGTGATGACCAGAGAGAGAGTATCGGGTGCCACTTTTGAGTAGGTTGTGGATATCGCCCGGGATATTTAAGCAGTTCGCCGTCAGGAGTGGAATGAGAGGGAGGCCAAGAGACCTCGTGGATCTGGTGGTTTCATCGGTACTCCTTCCATAGGGCAGTTTCAGCACGGTAGAGGCCACTCATTTAGGCCTCCTCAGCCAATTTGCTCAGCTTATAGTGGTGCATCATCGGGGCAGGTCCCTGCAGTTCCCATCCGGGTCGTTCTTCATTCAGTGCTCTTCCAGCCCAGAGTTCATCTCGAGCACCATCTGTTCAGGGTTCCTCTATGCATGGTTCGTCTAGTGGCTATCCTGGTGCAACGGGTTCCCTAGTCCCCGTCTCCAACACCAGAGAGTTGTTATGAGTGTGGAGAGTTCGGGCATATGAGGAGACAGTGTCCTCGTCTTCTTGGGGGTCCATCTCAGCAGAGGAGTCATCCTTCGACTTCAGCTCCAGTTACTTCACCACCCGCCCAGTCAGCTAGGGGTAGGGGTCAGACAGCTAGAGGTCTCCCTAGAGGGGGAGGTCGAGCAGGTGGAGGTCAGGCTCGTATTTATGCTCTTCTAGCCAAGCCAGATGCTATGGCTTCAAATGCAGTGATTATAGGTATTGTCTTAGTCTGTCACTGAGATGCCTTGGTATTATTTGATCCTTGTTCCACGTATTCTTATGTTTCATCATACTTTTCTCATTTTCTGGATATGCCCCCCGAGTCTTTAGTTACCTCTGCTTATGTGTCGACCCCGGTGAGCGATAGTATTATTGTGGACCGTGTGTATCTATCGTGTGTGATATCTATTGGGGGTCTGGAGACCCGAGTGGATCTGTTGTTGCTTAGCATGGTTGATTTTGACGTGATATTAGGCATGGATTGGCTATCTTCGTGTCATGTTGTTCTTGATTGTCACGCTAAGACTGTGACCTTGGCTAAGCCAGGATTTCCGAGGGTAGAGTGGAGAGGTTCTATTGAGTATGTGCCTAGTAGGGTGATTTCCTACCTGAAGGCCCAGCGTATGGTAGAAAAGAGGTATTTATCGTATTTGGCTTTTGTGAGGGATGTCAGTGTTGAGACTCCCACTATTGATTCTGCTCTTGTGGTCCGTGATTTTTCGGACGTGTTTCCTGCAGACCTGCAAGGCATGCCACCTGACAGGGATATTGATTTTGGTATTGATCTGGTGCGAGGCACTCAGCCTATTTCTATTCCACCTTATCGTATGGCACCAGCAGAGTTGAAGGAATTGAAAGAGAAACTTTAGGAACTCCTAGATAAGGGGTTCATTCGGCCTAGTGTGTCACGGGTGCACCGGTGTTATTTGTGAAGAAGAAAGATGGTTCCATGAGAATGTGTATTGACTACAGGCAGTTCAACAAGGTTACGGTCAAGAATAAGTATCTTTTTCCTCGTATTGATGATTTGTTTGACCAGCTTCAGGGAGCCAGAGTGTTCACTAAGATTGACTTAAGATCCGGGTATTATCAACTGAACATTCGGGATTCGGATATTCCTAAGACAGCTTTCAAGACTCGTTATGGTCATTATGAGTTTATGGTGATGTCTTTTGGGTTGACAAATGCCCCAGTTGCGTTCATGCATTTGATGAACATCGTGTTTTAGCCGTATTCGGATTCCTTTGTTATTGTGTTCATTGATGACATCCTGGTATATTCTCGTAGCCAGGAGGAGCATGTTCAGCATTTGAGAGTTGTTTTACAGAGATTGAGGGAGGAGAAGCTTTATGCAAAGTTCTCCAAGTGTGAGTTTTGACTTGGCTCAGTAGCTTTCTTGGGGCACGTGGTGTCCAGTGAGGGTATTCAGGTTGATCCGAAGAATATAGAGGCGGTGCAGAGTTGGCCCAGACCGTCCTCAGCTACAGAGATTAGGAGCTTCCTTGGTTTGGCGGGGTATTATCGTCTCTTTGTAAAGGGGTTTTCTTCTATTGCTTCGCCATTGACCAAATTGACCCAGAAGGGTGCTCTGTTCAGGTGGTCGGACAAGTGTGAGGAGATCTTTCAGAAGCTCAAGATTGCATTGACCTCAGCTCCGGTGTTAGTATTGCCATCAACTTCAGGTTCTTATACCGTATATTGTGATGCCTCGAGGATAGGCATTGGTTGTGTTTTGATGCAGGAGGGTAGGGTGATTGCCTACGCCTCGCGCCAGGTGAATACTCATGAGAAGAATTATCTCGTACATGATCTCGAGCTAGCAGCCATTGTTCACGCCTTGAAGATCTGGCGTCATTATTTGTATGGGGTACATTGTGAGGTTTTCACGTATCGCCGTAGTCTGCAGCATATGTTTAAGCAAAAGGATTTGAATTTGCGTCAGAGGAGATTGTTGGAGCTTCTCAAGGACTATGATATCACTATTCTATACCACCTGGGAAAGGCCAATATAGTGGCTCATGCCTTGAGTCGTAGAGCAGAGAGTTTGGGGAGTCTAGCATATCTTCTAGTAGCAGAGATACCATTGGCACTTGATGTTCAGGCTTTAGCGGGCCACTTAGTGAGATTGGATCTATCAGATCCCCACCGAGTGTTAGCTCGTGTAGACTCAAGGTCTTATGACCAGATTAGAGAGCGCCAGTATGATGACCTACACTTGCTCGTTATTTAGGATAGGGTCCGACGAGGTGATGCCAAGGATGTGTTTATTGGTGAGGATGGTGTTATGAGGATGCAGGGTCGGATCTGTGTGCCTAATGTGGATGGGCTTCGAGAGTTGATTCTAGCAGAGGCCCACAGTTCGCGGTATTCCATCCATCCGGGTGCCACGAAGATGTATTAGGATCTGAGACAGCATTATTGGTGGAGGCGAATGAAGAAGGACATTGTTGAGTTTGTAGCTCGGTGTCTCAACTGTCAGCAGGTCAAGTATGAGCACCAGAGACCAGGTGGATTGCATCAGAGGTTTGATATTTCGGAGTTGAAGTGGGAGAGGATCACCATGGACTTTTTAGTTAGGCTCCCACGGACTTCGAGGAGGTTCGATGCTATATGGGTTATTGTAGACCGGCTGATACTTCATTCCTGTTGGTACTACTTATTCTTCGGAGCGGTTAGCTGAGATCTATATTAGAGAGATTGTTCGGCTGCATGGTGTCCCAGTTTCTATCATTTCTGACAGAGGTACGCAGTTCACATATCAGTTTTGGAGGGTCGTGCAGAGAGAGTTGGGTACTCAGGTCGAGTTGAACACAGCATTTCATCCTCAGACTGATGGGCAGTCAGAGCGCACTATTCAGATTCTGGAGGACATGTTGTGTGATTGTGTCATTGATTTTGGGGGTTCATGGGACCAGTTTCTGCCACTCGCGGAGTTTGTATATAATAATAGTTATCAATGGAGTATCCAGATGGCTCCGTATGAGGCTTTGTATGGTAAGAGGTATAGATCTCTGATTGGTTGGTTTGAGTCGGGTGAGGCTAGGCTATTGGGCACAGATTTGGTACAGGATGCATTGGATAAGGTGAAGTTGATTCAGGAGCGGCTTCGCACGGCGCAGCCTAGCAGATGAGTTATGCGGACCGGAAGGTCCAGGATGTGTCCTTTATGGTTGGAGAGAAGGTATTGCTGAAGGTGTCACCTATGAAAGGTGTTATGCGATTCGGGAAGAGGGGAAAGTTGAGTCCCCGATTCATCGGTACTTTTGAGGTGCTTCAGAGGGTTGGAGAGGTGGCTTATAGACTTGCCTTGCCACCCAGCTTATCGAGTGTCCATCCGGTATTTCATGTTTCCATGATCCGGAAGTATGTTGGTGACCCGTCTCATGTTTTGGATTTCAGCACGGCTCAGCTTTAGGGTGATATGTCTTATGAGGTAGAGCAGTGGCTATTTTGGGTCGTCAGGTAGGAAGGTTGAGATCTAAGGATATAGCTTCAGTGAAGGTACAGTGGAGAGGACAGCCGGTGGAGGAGGCCACCTGGGAGACCGAGAGGGAGATGCGGAGCAGATATCCTCACTTATTTGAGACTCCAGGTATGTTTCTAGACTCGTTCGAGGACGAACGTTTGTTTAAGAGGGGGAGAATGTAACGACCCAGCCGGTCATTCCGTGAGTTTTTCCCCGTTTTCCCTGTTTTAGCTTTATCATATGTTATTTAGCCTATTTATGTTGTGTCGGGTCGGTTGGTTTTCAGAGTGGTCGTGGTGAGAAATGAGACACTTAGTCTCTTAAGTTGGCCTTATGGTTAGAAAAGTCAACTGGAAGTTGACTATTGGGTAAACGACCTCGGAATGGGGATTTTATGGCTCGGATAGCTTCGTTAGGTGATTTGGGATTTAGGAGTGTTTTCGGAATGTGGTTTTGAGGTCCGGAGTAGAATTAGGCTTGAATTGGCGAAAAAGAGTTTTTGGCGATTTCCGGTCGGCAGTGGAAAATTAGCTATCTGGGTCGGAATGGAATTTCGGAAGTTGGAACAGGTTCGTATTGTCATTTTGGATGTGTGTGCAAATTTTCAAGTCATTCGGACGAGGTTTGGTTAGTTTCGGCATCGTTGGTGATTTTTGGACGTTCAAAACTCCTTAGGCTTGAATCATGGGTTAAATTGATGCTTCGATGCTATTATGGGTGTTCCGAGGGTTCGACTAGATCCGGGTGATCATTTATGACTTGCGGGTACCTTTGGTTGGGGCCCCGAGGGGCTCAGGGTGATTTCGGATGGCCATCAGAGAGTTTTAGAAAATGAAAAGACTGCTGGTATGAATCTGCCCTGTGATTCCGCAGGTGCGGAAGAAGGACCGCATATGCGGTCACCGCAGGTGCAAAAAAGGCATCGCAGATGCGGCTTTGGGCCAGCTAGGGAGGAACGCAGATGCGGATATTTGGCCGCACCTGCGAAGCCGCAGGTGCGGAGGGTGAGCCGCAGGTGCGAGTTTTGGACTTTAAGTGGGATTCCGCAGGTGCGAGGATAAGGACCGCAGGTGCGGTTTTCCTGGCAGAAAGTATACAAGGAGGACTTCGCGAATTTTGGGTTATCTTTCGCCATTTTCATCGAGGTTTGAAGCTTTTTGGAGGGTTTTGAAGAGGGAATTCAAGGGTTCTTCGTGGAGGTAAAGGTTTTTGGACCTAAAACTCATTCATGTGACATTATTTGACTAATTGGGGGTGAAATTTATGGAAGTTTGTGACTAAAATTGAGGGATTAGGGCTTGAGATTCTAGACTTTGAATTGGGGATTTGAGGGGCCATTTGAGGTCCGATTTTGATGTTCTTGGTATGTATAGACTCGGGGAAGGGTGAGGAATATTGTGGTGTGATTTTTATCGAGTTCCGAGACGTGGTCCCAGGGGTCTGGTTTGGCCAATTTCGGGTTTTGTGCTTAATTTTGATTATTTTCGAATGGGTTTCGTCTCCCTAGCATATATTGATAATATTAATCAGATTTTAGTTAGATTTGGAGCAATCAGAGGCTGATTCGAGGGGAAAGCATCGCGGATTAGAATTCGGGCCGATTTGAGGTAAGTAACGATCGTAAATCTAGACCTGAAGATTAGAAACCCCGGTATTTCGTGTTGTTTTGATAAATGAGGTGACTCACATACTAGGTGATGAGTGTGTGGGCGTGCACCGATAGGGATTGTGACTTGGTCCATCCCGTAGCGGCTATTAAGCCGCGTGTTTGATTTGAAATCATATGATATCCTGTACTTTTGAGATTTATACTATATTATGGGTTGTATGCCATGTTTGGCGCCTAGTGCCGAACGCTTTTGACCCTCAGAGGTATTTTTCCACTATTCTCACACTATTTTGATAGAAAATATGAATTCAGTCATGTTTTATACATGTTGCTGTTTATTATTGTTATCACCCTATTTTAGAATATTGAGAGGTATTCTAGGTTGAGTCCTGTGAGTTGTGATTAGTTGCCCGAGTGGCTCGTGAGGATGACTGAGTGGGGCCGAGAGCCAAGTTTGTGAGGATAGTTATGGATCGGGATGCACGCCGCATCGATATATATATTGGATCGGGCTGCACGCCGTAGCGATATAGCATTTGGGCTGTAGGAGCTCCTCCCGGAGTCTGTACACCCCCAGTGAGCGCAGACGACTATGATTTGGATCGGAATGCACGTCGCAGCGAATATTATGTGGATCGGACTGCACGCGTAGCGGTTATATGTGTACATGGTACCTGTTGAGTAAGAGTGCTGAGTGTGGGCATTGACTTATGATCGTTAAGGCACAAGTAACTGAGAGGCTTTATTTACGGGTGACACTTTTCCTGAGAGGCTATTATTTATGAAACTATTGTTTTCACTCTTCTTTACACTAAGCCTCTTGATAAATGTTGAACTAATGTTTTATACAAGTTTAAACAGAAAAATTAGAGTTTTGTGAAATATTTGGTAAATGTAGATGTTTGACTTGATCTATTTACCTTCACTGGCACTTATTTTATGAAATTATAAAGTTTAAATGCTCGTCACTGCACTCAAGTCTTTAGTTATGGTTGTTACTTACTGATTTGGCGTACTCACGTTACTCCGTGCACCATGTGTGCAGATCCAGGTACCGGATCAGAGCGCTAGTTGATTCTCATCTGCGTAGAGTTCACTCAAGGATTGAGGTAGCTGTTCGGCGTCCACAGTTTTCCCCCTTCCTTTCCTATTTCTGTTGTTTTTATTAAAAATTCCAGACTTGTATTAGTAATGAGATAGTATCACAGTGTATTAATCATTAATGACGGTTGACTCCAGATGTTTGGGGTCGTGGTTAGACTTGATCGTTTTCAATATTACTATTGTTGAACATGTTTTTAAAAGAGAAACTATAATATAATATGATATCTTATATTTTAAATGGAATGTATTAATTGTCATTTGAGGTAGATCGGCTAGCCTAGTTTCACGATAGGCGCCATCACGGCCAGTATTGATTTTGGGGTCGTGACAGCTGGGAAGCTAGCTTGTCCTTACTGCATGGAAAATAGTAAAGCGTTCACTTTGAAACATGGCCGAAAGCAATCATGGTTTGATTGTCACCGTCAATTCTTGCCTGATGATCATGAGTTTAGAAGGATAAAAAATGCATTCAAAAAGAATAAAGTAAAATATGATTCTCCACCTCCGATACTTTCAGGTGAGGAAATTTGGGAGAGGGTCCAGAACTTCAGTAAAGTTACTGAGACTCTACCTTATAGATTCCCCGAATATGGTGTTAATCATAATTGGACGAAACAGAGTATATTTTGGGATTTGCCTTATTGGAAGGATAATCTTCTCCGACACAACCTTGATGTCATGCATATCGAGAAGAATTATTTTGACAATTTGTTCAACACAGTGATGGATGTTAAAGGTAAGATAAAAGATAACTCGAAGGCTAGAATGGACTTACAAGAATATTGCAGACGGCCTGAATTATACTTGCAGACAGCAAACAATGGTAAGGTGTTCAAGCCCAAAGCAAGTTACACATTCACTTTGGAGGAAAGACGACAAATTTGTGATTGGGTTACAAAATTGAAGATGCCTAAGGGTTATGCGTTGAATCTTGGAAAAAATAGATATGGAGGTAGGGAAGTTGAGCCATTTGAAAAGTCATGACTGTCATGTTTTCATGGAGACCTTAGTGACTATTGAATTTTGTGGTTTGCCTGAAAGAATCTGGAAGCCCATCACAGAGTTTAGTTTGTTTTTCAAAGACTTGTGTTCTACCACATTAAGGGAAGAAAACCTACTCCGGATAGATCAGAACATTCGTGTAACTTCTAGTAAGATGGGAAAAATATTTCCATGTGGTTTTTTTTATGTGATGGAACACCTTCTAATCCACCTTGTACACGAGGCACGACTTGGAGGGCATGTTCAATGCAGATGGATGTATCTCTTTGAGAGGTAATATTATAAGTTTGATGTAATTTTCTATTTTAATTTAATGTTCTTAGCTAACATGATATTATGTAGGACAATTGGCAAATGCAAAAAAAATGTTAAGTAGAGGAATAGGATTTAAGGATCTATACACGAAGCTTATCTTGCAAAGAAAACTGCTCATTTTTGTTCTTATTATTTTGAGAGTAATGTGCCATGTTCTAGGAATAGGCTCAATAGGAACACGGTTGAATGTGTGAATGATCCATTATATCCACCAATGTTCATATTCAATCAATCATGCCGATGTTCTAAAGATGTTAGAAAGAGAAGTTTGAGTGATATGGAGTACAAGTCAGCTACACTTCATGTGTTGCTAAATTGTCCCGAAGTAGTACCATTTCTCAAGTAAGTATTGATTTATTAGTTATCAAAATATAAAATTTACTGTGATTACATCTTGATGCAACTGCTAAAAATATTTGATGTGTCACAGTCACGTTGTGGGTCAATTTGGCCATGATGTTGTATATACGAGATTTGATACGTGGTTCAAATTATTTGTAAGTTTATCCTGATAATGTTCTAACACTATGTAGGTAAATAATGTTTGTAAGTTATGCTAACTTATGAATTTTTTTAACACTATGTAGGTAAATAATCCAAATAATGGTGTAAATTAATTTTTGAAAGATATATCTTGGGGACCTAGGCTTCATGTCACAATAATGTCTAAGTACGTAGTGAATGGTTATAAGTTCCATACAGAGGATTTCTCTAAAAATAAAAATAGCAACAACAGCGGGGTGTGGGTTCAAGGTGGTGATGGCAACCAAGTTGGAGATATTGATTATTATAGTGTGCTCAAAGAAATAACAGAACTAGAATATACAGGTTGGCCCTATAAGAAATTGATACTCTTCAGCTGCAAGTGGTTTGACCCAAATCCAACAAGAGGTACAAGAGTACACAACCAATACAACATATTTGAGGTTAATCATACGAGGGAGTATGATCGCTATGATCCTTTCATAATTGCACATAATGTTAGGCAAGTGTATTATGCTACTTATCCATTGCGTCGGAATAAGTCTGATTGGTGGGTTGTAATAAGAACTAAGCTTGTAGATAGGGTGGAAGTGGAGAATGTGTTAGATGTTGCATATCAAAACGATATCTCCAGTGTTCACCAAATAGTGGACGGTCAGTTAGAAAAAGATATGGAACATCCTGAACGCATATTGGAAGAAGTTGATATAAATGAAGTAACAATTAGAGAAAATGAGGATGAATAATCAACTGATGAAGCTCAAACAAGTAAGGACGAAGAATTCTCGGACGAGGAACAATACGTCGAGGAGCTTTAAAAAGTTGGTTTTTTAAAGCACTCTCGTTTTATAGCTAGTTTCTTATATGTTTCAATCTAAATATGTATTATATTATGCAGATGGCAGGAAAGGGTCAAGGTAACAATGACCCTACTGGTTCTCGGGGTCGAGAAAAGGCTAGGAAGGGAAAGAGGAGGGTAGATAATAATACTCCCTCTTTTCCACCCTCTTCAGAGATGCCTATGTCTTATCCTACACCCTATGGCTATACTGAGTGCCACAGCATCACGAGTCCTACACCTTCATCCAGACACCAGGTCTTTCATCACAGGGCCATAGGACTATACGTCCGACATACAGTCCAGCTGCCTCACGACCACGTGGATCGCAGCCATCTGCATCGCAGCCATCTATATCACATCCCTACATATCACAGCCACATGTATCGCATCCATCCATTTCACAGCCACTCTGGTCACAACCATCAGTATCACAGGCACTTGGGGTCCATCCAGCTCTGTCGCAGTCACAGGGATCGCATCCATCTTCCTCAACGACTCCATCTATTTCAAGCCTTCGTATGTGAGGTAGTAGTTCTGACCCCCCCCCCCTACACCGTCCACACATGCCTCTGATACATATGCTTCAGATGATGATGATGATGATGACGAGGAAGTGCATTATGATCAATATGGCAGGATCATCATAGTCCCTGAGGGGTGATGGGTAAGAGTTATTTGTTATTTTTGCGTTTATTGTTTTGTAACGTTTTTACTAAGATATTAATGTGTTTTATTGTTAAATTGTAGGTTCATCCCGAGTAATAAGACTACGAGGATAATCACCAAAGCCATCAGAAATCTTTATAATTTATGCGACTTGGAATGATTTCCCATTCTCGCTGAAGGAGAAAATTTTCAATCAATTTAAGGTATAAATATTTTAATAAGCAGTTTAATAATTTATATTTATGATATTTTCATATAATACTTAACTTTTGAAATATAAAGCAAGTGTGTATGGGAACACCGCTATAGCGCATAAGTGGCTGCAAATTTTCATCATAAAGCTTGCAAGCGATTGTCGGATGCTTTCTCTGATGCTAGAAAGAAGAACAAGAGGCCTGACTAGTTACTTCAAAATTTATGGGATGATTTGCAAAGGCAATGGCTTACCGCAGAGTTCTTAAAGAAGAGCGAAAAAGGAAAGAAAGCTCGCGCATTTGAGAATGGAGGCTCCTTGGACACTGGAGGTGCAATCAGCCTAGGGACAATAAAAAGAAGATTGGTATGTAATTGCTTAAATTATTTTACTTTTCAAAGTATATATTTTTTTTTTATTAACTAAATTAATTTGCTTTCAGGAAAAGAAGTTGGGGCGTCCAATGAACCATGATGAGCTATTCAAGGAGGCGCATATTGTAAAGAAGAAGAAAGAGACATATCAAGAAAGGTGGGTTGAGGACCGGGCCTCGACTGTACATGTAAGCTTTCACTTTTCTTTAAGTATTTTAATTTACTTTTATATAAATTTTGAAATACTAATTCAATTAAAATTTTCGTATAGGGTATATACCAAAGTAACGTGGAGGAATTCATTCGCAGTCATCCAGCTGATGAATCTTGCCAGCCAACCCAACCTTCGGACAAGGATGCTGAAAGAATATGGTTGGAGTCTGTTGGCGGTCCAAAATGGGGGAAGGTATATGGGATTTCTACTAAAACATTTCATCGCTATAAGTGTGGAATGCAAGGAATTGGGACTTCATCGCAAGGCGAGCAACTTAATGGGAAGAGCCTCTCCGTTACGCGGGAGACTGTGACAAAGCTCACATCCGAGCTAGAAGCGGCCAAGGAAAGAGAAAGGGTTAGAGATGCTCAATTCCTTGGCATGCAAGCTCATATTAGAACTCTCTTGTCTATTGGAACTTTTCCGTTGCCCAAGTCTCGTGAGTCATCGCCAGAGGCTCTACCTGCACGCGATCGTTCCTCCCGTCTTCCCCGTGATCGTTCCTCCCGTCCTCCACAAGACCCTTATCTATACCGTCTTGTAAATGAAAGTTCATTAGACGGTGATGATGATGTTGTAGAAAATACTCCTTGACTTTTATATACTTTGAACTAGACAAATAGAACCGGTTTTGAACTAGTTGTAATAAGTTTTAACTTGGTTTTGGATTTTTATGTTCGATTGAACTTTAATTTCTTAGTTTTAATGTATTTATTGATTGGTTGTTGTTGTTGTTGTTGTTATTAGGTGTATTGGTATGTTGGCTAGTGGTGTAGCTGCCAAAACAGGCATTTTATGCCAAAATTAAACCCAAAAAAATGACCAAAGTTTGTCGGTTGTAAATAAATAAAATTACTGCAAATTACCGACAAAAGTTGGTCGGTAATCATTAAAAAAAAAATTACAATTACCGACCAAAGTTGCTCGGTTAATGAACAAGAAATTCCCAGAATTCAACATTACCGACCAACTTCGGTCAGTATTGTTAAATTTTAATTTTTTAAAAAAAATATTTTCATTTACCGACCAACTTTGGTCGGTATCTTTTTAAATTTAATAATTAATAAAACATAATTTAAATACACCGACCAAAGTAAATTGTTAAAATATATTTAGGACCAAAGTTGGTCGGTAAATCATTTAAATTCTTCAGATGGTCGTTTTAATATACCGATCAATGTTGGTCGGTTACCGACCAACCTTGGTTGGTATATTAAAATGACCATCAAAATAACGACCAAGCGTATTTGGCCGCGTTTTGATCAGTAATTGTCCATAACCGACCAAAGTTGATCGGTATTTACATTTCTAGTAGTGACTGCGGATTGGAGTATATGTAGTTGAGACATTTTTTATTTTATGTATGTCCCCTATATATGTATGAAATACTAACATATATACTTATATTAAGTTAGGGCCGGCCAGACCTTAAAGCAAGTGAAACAATTGCCTTAGAATTTAAGGGCCCCAAAATTACTATTTGTCTATACAGTTAGACTTCTCTATAACAGCATCCCTGTATAACAACACTTCACTATAAAAGCCAAGATTTTTCCGGAACCAATTTTCATCTTATGTTATACTCCCTCTGGTCCACAATAAGTGATTTTTTTGCCTTTTTTTAATGGTCCAAAATAAGTAATTTTTTTAGATTTCGTGAATTAATTATTTTTTTCCTACATTGCACTTGGTGTAAATAATATTGGAGTATGTATTAGGAGTGTTTATGTGAAGAGGTAGTAAAGGTTAATATGGTCAATTTCATTGCTAATTAATGTTAAAAGGTGAATTTCTTAATATATGTGAAAACAGACAATAATCACTTATTTTGGACCGAAGGGGGTAATATATGTACTCGATTACACCACTACGCTATAACATGCAAAAATATTCGAAACAAATAAGATTGTTATAGAGAGGTTTGACTGTATATAATTATCTCATTATTGATAAATTTATTTGTTTGTTTTCATACTAGCTTTTGATAACTCAATTTATTCTTCTAATTAATATAAATAGTTTTCTGTCAATCTTCTTTTGCATTTTTACTGAATTATTTTTCTCTATTCATTAGTTAGTCATGTAACTATATCTTATAATTTAACTTATCATTTATTTCTCTCACTTAGATTATAATCCACTCATCCTAATTTATATGAAGGTGTTTGACTAGATATGGAGTTTATGAAATAAAGGAAAACTCTTGAAACTTGTGATCTAAAACAAACCGTAGAAACTTTTATGGCTATAAAGCATCTCATTAAGGGGTATAAGAAAATTTTGACGTTGAATTATTACCAAACACGGGATTGACTAAAAAGAAGATGTATATTTTATGGGTTGTGTCATTTCAGTTGTGATGCAATCAACGTTAAATTCGTTAAGTTTTTTTTACTTTATAAAATCAAGTTCTCTAGTGAAGGTTTTGCCTTAGGCCTCGGATGCTATTGAGCCACCCCTGTATTAAGTTCACTTTCTTTTTATCTTGTTTTATTATCTCATTATCACAACTCACAAGTTAAGTGATATAGTATATACTCCTTTATCCCTATCATATGTTTCGGATTCGGGCCTTAATATGGAATCATCATTGCTAGATAGCATTTTAACCTTAATGTGAAACTTTTCAACTAAATTTAGTCGGACCAATATAAATACAGGCACAACTTCTCTTTCACTTTTTCCAAACCTAGTTTTCCTGATATACCTATACCACTGTTATTGTTGACTCTTTACTCTTTAGGGGAAGGGTTGGGGTTTGTATGAGTGAGAGACATGGGTTCAACTTCAATTAATTTCTTAGTAGAGTAGTCGGTTGGCTAAATTTTTTGTAAAGAAATAATATGGATTAAACCTACTGATTAGCGTTCATGTGCCTTTCTATCTTCCAATCATCGTTATACCAAAATATCTACCAACTTTTGTTTCGAGTAACAACTGAATGCCCACAATGACGAGAAATTATGGCCAGCAAAAAGATTTGGAAACTGAAATCCTCCACAAGTGTACCCAAAATTAGTACATACATGACTAGACACCTCAAATATTCCAACAGTGAGAAAATGACATTTTGCATGAAACGAATAATCTGTGTAGGTATAACTAACAAATTAGGTTTGGTCCTATTAAATGAAAGAGATTGGTTAAGGGGCATAAGTCAATTTTTAATACGAAAAGGCAGTACATCTTTTATTACTTCTTCCAATCGATTTCAGAAAATGCAGACGTTGATAAGGAGATTGAATGAAGGAGAGATCTTTTATTCCGTCTTTCAATCAACTTCACAAATTTAAAAGTTGACAAGGCGATTGAATGATGACAACAACAACCAACCAGAAAAATTTCACAAGTGGGGTCTGGAGAGGGTAGACCTTACCCCTACCCCGAGAGTTAGAGAGGTTGTTTCCGATAGACCCTCAACTCAACCAGACGAAAAAGACAATACATCAGTACCAACAACGGAAAGCATAGAAATAATAACAGAATCAAAGTACCAGAAAATAGATGAAAACTCTAGTATGAATAAGAAGAGAAATTTAAAATTGAGACTGAGAATAGCTTTTCTGTCTAAGCTGTAATATGGGCTGGGGCCGGGCCAAACGGGCCGGGCTAAACGGGTTCGGGTTCTGGCGGGCTTGGGTCAGGCGGGCCTGGGCCAAACGGTCCTAAATGGGTGGAACCGGCCCACTGTGGGCCTAAGCCACATGGGCCCGGGCTAAGTGGGGCGGACCTAAACGGGCCTAAACGATCCGGGTTATTTTTTTTTTTTAATTTTTTTATCTAAGGCAATTTCTTGTAAATCTTGTGACATAAATCTTGTAATCCAAATTTAAACACAAAAAATAGTAAAGAGATATTCAAACTTGCACTAACATTGCATAATAAATTAATAATACTTCAAATTAATTTAACAAACTACAACATTAAGCATAATACGTCTAATAATTTTAAAATAACACAAGTTTGAAATAAACTTAAAATCTTAAATACGAATGTCTTGAGGACGCGCTTGACAATACTTTATTGTATGCCTTCTTAAAGGGCTTGTGCCCTCCAACTTTGCACGCCGAATGTAGACTCGACCACAGTACTTGCACGTTACGGTGTAAGTTTCTTCATTTTCTTCTACCACATTATAGTGTTCCCAAACAAATGGAGTAACTCTAGAATCACAGGGCATGATTTAACTTGAATTGAGAATTTGAGTTTGAGAAATGAGAGAGATTGATGATTTTGTGAGTAAAAATGAAAGAATGAGGGGATATTTATAGTTGAGAATAGGGAAAAAGTGTAATTATAAAAAGTTTGGGGTTAAAACAAAGTTTGGGGCCAAATAGCTATTTTTTGAAAAAGCCAAACGGCTAGTTTTTGAAATTATAGCCGTTGGCTATTTTAAATTATTGTAAGAAAATTTATTGTAAATTATATTATATAATTATGACTTATGTCTTGTAATTCAAGTTTAAACACAAAAAAAAATATAAACAAATATTCGAGGAAATGCCTTATAACTTTTATTAATACGACATTTAAAAAAATGACAATATCTTTCTTAGTCTTCCTCCCCCCAATGGAATAAGCAAAACAAAGGACTAATACCACCATTAAAAGGAAAAAAAAACAATCAGGATGTGCCAAAATACAAGTTACATCNGCGAAGCAGTATCCTCCGCAAGTTCCGCTAGCATTTCTTCATAAGCTTCGTCTATCTCCGGTTGTGATTCAGCAAGTCCAAAATTTCTTCTTTCCGAACAGATCCAATCTCTGAAGTACTGATTTTTCCAAGCTCTCCCTCATAGACGCTCTATGATCACCGATCTGGAGTCTCGCTTGACTGAAAGCGCTCCCTGATGCCACTGTTGAAGGTTGAATACTTAAAATATCTCGAGCCATCCTTGAAAGAACCGGATAGTGTTTTTCTTTGTCCTTCCACCATTCCAAAACATTGAAGGTGCCGTCGGGATTCTCTGATTCAAGTCCCTGCGACAAATAAACTTGAAGCTCATTTAGTTGTGAACTATCACCAATATTATCACCTTGAGAACCCCTGAACCCCGTCCAAGAACTAAGTGTTTTTAGTCCCGCAGTTCCTTTAGATGATTGCGAACTAGACGAGGTAGGAGTTGGAACATTTGGTCTAGCATGATCTAATGCAAGTTGATAAGCATTATAAATTGTTTGAGCATTTAATTTAATTGAGTCTTTTTCATCTTTATGTGTAGCTATTCCGCAGGTGAAAGTGGTAAAGCATTAAAACTTTGAGTATACCAATAGTGAGGACCTCCTATTTTCATGGTAGGATTTAACATGGCTGCAACACCATAAAGAGGGGGGATAGGAAAAAAATATTTTTTAAACTTATCTTTCATATCCTCAATAGCACATTGGTAAATGTCACAGGGGTGATTTTAGTCAGTCTGAACCACACCCGTGCGGCAGTCAAGTTGTGCGCTTGACTCAGCCTTTCCCACACTTAGCCAATTTTCAGCAAGTTTGACCTTGACGAATTTTAGGCAGCAAAACAATAAGGAACACAACCAAATACGGGAAAACCCAACATTTGCATTAATTTCAAAACAATACAAAGGACACCCTCACTTGCTATGATCACAAGTCGATGACAGCCCACTCTTGACGAAGAACACAAGTCGTTCTTAGCCAACACTAAGACCTGCCCAAGCCTAGCCTTAGTCCCTTTTGAAACACCTTGAAACCCTCACGTTTCACTCTTGTTTCCCACTTGTAATTTCACACGAAATTACCCACACCTTGCTGACTAAATCCATATGGCCATATTTATAAAACATAGGCAGGCTTTAGGACTTGACAGCACATTGACACTTGTCGTCGACAGCTTTTGCCACTTGTCGGGCTAAGTTTAAATCTGATCCTAACTTGTAGTTGAAATCCCCAACTACTTAGGCCATTATACACGAAATAGGGTCATGGATACAAGCATAATCAGTTCATGGGAGATCATGGGGACAAGGAGTTAGGAAATGTAACCGCCAACTACTTTGGCATGTGCCTTTGACTTGGTCAGCCATGCTCCACGCCCAAGCTTGCTTTGTGCCAAGATTTAGCTCATCTTGACATTGTTCCTCACCAATGTCTTGCCCGCAATCTGCCGCCATGACTTTGCCGCCCACGCCCGACGTCGTTGTCGCCCGCACACTGCCTTGGCCTAGTTTTATGCCTTGCACATGCCACTGCTCTTTTCCCTCGTGCCATTGCTTGTATTTTCATTCACATAGCCTTGCCTTTGCTATTGAAAGTCTTTGCCATTAACCCGCACTTCCGTATCGCCTTAGCTTAGCCCGCAAATAGCTGCCACAACCCAAAGTGTCATTGCCACTGATTTTGGCGCGCATGTCGTGCCATGCCGCCCTAACATTGCCCACACTGTTTTGTCAAGCCCTTTCCAAGCGTGTCTTGCCCATGCCAAGACCTTGGCCAATACTTGCCCACAACAGCCCTCATGTCAATGTCTTGTCCGTCGCCCGCATGATCGTTTGGCCCGCGCATAGGCCAATGACAAGGCCATCACGCCCAATCCTTGCCACAGCCGCGCCAACGCCCGATGTCAAAGAATTGGGTCCTAACAAACCACCCACACCCTTTGAAATCGACGTCCTCGTCGAGCCAACTCAATTAATCAACCCCAAGGGGTTGTTGACATACAACGCCCCGGGTGCTTCTCTCACTTCTTCCACAATGGCATTTGCTTCCACCATTTGTTCCTGTCTTTCCGCAGCCATCATTGCATTTACCTGCACCTGCACCGGACAGTCCTTCTTCAAGTGTGGTCCACCACAAGTGAAACAGCCTTTGAACTTGTCGTTTCTTTCCTTGCCGTAGGGAGTCTCCGCTTGCCTCCCATTCTTGGCAAACCCTTCTGTTTCGGCAGCTTGGCCTTTCCCATTTTTCTTTCATTCCCTCGCCTTGTCTTTCTTTCCGTCTTTTGAAGATTCAGCAGGGTCACCACCTAAATTGAAATTCGCCAACGTGTCTGCCGCCGCAATAGCCGTTGAGAGGTTTTGCACATTCTGCCTCCTCAACTCTAATTGCGCCCATCCCTTCAATCTGCTCATGAAGTAATGCAGCTTGTCTTCTTCTGCCATATTACTTACATTCAGCATCAAGGACGAAAATTCCTTGACATACTCGACGCAGCCCATCTCTTGCAACCCACGACGAGTTACTAGGAAGGAATTGAGATTTTAATTCCTTCTTCAGCATCTCCCAAGTCTCAATTCTTGGCAAACCAGCATTTTCTACTTCCACGACTCGTGTACGCCACCACACTTTTGCATCATCCGTCAAGTACATAGGTGTAATGGTCATCTTCTCATCATCCGGCACACGAGCAGCTTGAAAATACTGCTCCATATCCCACAAGAAATTTTCCAGCTCTTTGGCACTTCTTGCACCACCATAGGCCTTAGGCTCCAGAATTCTGACTTTACGATCATCGCTTCTAAGGGTAGTATTTTGCATTGCCCTTCGAAGTTGATAAACCTCCTCACGTAGCTCTTCCTTTTCTTGGAGCACCAAGGTCATTTCTACCAGCGTAGTTTCGTGTCTCGTCGCATAATCTGCCTCTAAACGTGCCATCCGTGCAAGGACAGAAGAATCTGATTCGTGCAAGGACAGAAGAAAATGTTCTACAAAAAACTAGAAGAATTTTAACATTAGCCCAATCTTGATTTGTAAGGTGATCATCATCATCATCATCACTACCACCAACACGAGCATTATACGTTGCGCTTATTGGGTTTCTATATTCATATGCAATAACTAAACTTTCATGCAAGTAATTCCATCTAGTCGGACAAGGTTTAGGAACCTTTCTTTCTCTAAGGCCAAATTCATCACATTTTTTATAATATTCTCTAACTCTACTTCTATGGTTTGCATATAAAAGCCAATGAAGAGCGAATTTAACCTTTGCAATTTCAACATTTAAAGTTTTTCAGACCATCACCGACGATTAAATGGTAAATATGACAAATACATCTAACATGAAAAATATTACTAAATGCAGGATTTAGTGTAGTTGTAAGAATGCTTATAGCATTAGTGTTACTAGAAGTGTTGTCCATTGAAACTGCCATTATTTTATCTTTAATGCAAAAATACCTACAAATATCTGCAACTGTCTTAGCAATAAACTTACCTGTGTGACTTGAAGTAATTATTCTATAAGCAATAATGCGCTTTTGCATTATCTATTCATCATCAATCCAATGAGTGGTAACAGTAAGATAATCACAGTCATTTCCACTCTTACCAATATCAGTAGTAATAGAAACGCGATTACTAATATGAGTAAATAAATAGCGCAAATATTGTTCATATTCCTGTTTATATTTATAGATATCAGCATTTACGGTTTTCCGAGGTCATCCTTTATAAGTATGATTAAAAATTCTTCTAATATAATGGACAAAGTGAGGGTTAGAGGAAAAACTAAATGGTAATCACATAACAGTAATCATTTTTGCCAATTCTTCACGATCTTTATTTGGATCGTAATATAAAATGCCACCGGTAATAGTGTTAATTCCCGGTTGAACTAGATTTGACCTGGTACTAGGGTTAACCTGAGTACCTACACTTGTCCTCTCTTGCCTAGCTTTCATTTGAAGATATCTAGTTTTATCATTAGGGTGTTTCAGTATGTGTCTAGTCAAACTACTCGAACCGCCACGTTCTCCAGTAAATTTTGAGACATCAAGAGCCCACAAGTTTTACACTTAGCCTTATTTTGATCTCTTAGTTGAGTAAAAAAGTGTCAAACAAGAGATATTTCGCACTGTTTAGAAGGTTTTCTATTAAAAGTAGGGGTTACTACAGGAGAGTCAGCCGGGGCATCATTTGGATTATTATCAGTTTGGTTAATATCAGGACTAGTAGGTGTATCATTTAAATCCTGTTGCGTTTCATCTAAATCATCATTTTCCTCATCATTTTCATCGATAGTTGGATTACCATACAGAGTATTCATATATTCATCATTTAATTGTGAACCTGGTGTAATATCATGTATAAATTGACTATTGGTAAATTGAAAACAAGGGTTATCACTATCAAGAATAACAGGTGGAGGAGGACGGGTAACAAATCTTGGCCAGGGAGCCGGGGCCGGGGGACTAGTAGTAGCTTGCCTATTAGATTCACCAATTTTAGAATTTTTCCTTACCACCAAATATTTTTTTCAAAGAAAAGTTCATATTAATTATAAGGAAGACAAATTAAACAAACAAAATTATAATATTAAAACTTAAGAGTTGGAACGAGTTTACCGGATTGACGAACAACTTCTTGAAAATTGTATAATGTTGAAGACTTGAATACTTCAATTCACCAATCTCACAATTTTTCACAAATTGCAATAATAAAGTAAGCAATTATAGAAGAAAATTAGAGAGAGATTGATGATTTTGTGAGTAAAAATGAAAGAATGGGGGGTACTTATAGTTGAGAATAAGAAAAAAGTATAATTATAAAAAGTTTGGGATTAAAACAAAGTTTAGGGGCCAAATGGCTATTTTAAAAAAATGCCAAACGACTAAATGAAAGGCCAACGGCTAGATTTTAAAATTCTGACCGTTAGCCATTTTTCAAATAAATAAAAAATTATTAAAAAATGTCATTGGGCCCGTATGGCCCGGGTTGAACTAGCCCAGGCCTGCCTGTCGGTCCCGGGCTAAACAATCACGGGCTAACAATTCCAAACCAAAGGCCCACCCCATATGGGCTCTAAGGCCCGCCAAGACCGGATCCGCCACAAGCCGGTCCGTTTAGCCCACAAGCCACTGGGCCGCAAGCCCGGTCCGGTCCCAAGTGAGGCCCGGCCCACCTGCCAGTCTTATTTCTGTCTATCGCATGGTGACAAGTAAAAAGCTAGTTTAGTTTTCCCTTAATTTTTCCAATAAACAATTATGTCAAATAAATTAAAAACAAATTTTATATAACCTGAGTAAGAGCGGGAAGAAGTACAGTAGAAGAAAGTAACCAACATTTTGGATCAAAATTTATGTTTAATGAGGCAAAACTACTTGATACAGAAACTTAGAAAAAAATGTTATACAGGAAAACATTAATCAATATCTGAACAGACTAATGGACATTAGTAAAGCTCATAAGTTATATTTACAGATCTACGCAATTTCCATAGGAGAGCTCCTGCAGATGAAGTGAAGCTATATTGAACTGGAGAGTTGATTTCAACTTTTTCCCCACCCGAACTCCAACAAACAACAAAGGAATCTGTGAGTGAAAGGGGTTGATTACACCCCTCGAAATGTTTCCTAGTAAAGCTGTAACAAAAACTGTGACAAATACTTATGTCCCAAAAATACGTCTGTGAACAGGTAGTGCATCAAGAGTTTTAACCACTTGAATCCAGGGTTTGTCTATGATCAAGGTGGAAGTTCTTGAAAGATGTCCAACAAACAAAACAGGATCCCTGAATGCACAGAATTCAAAATTCTTTCTACCATTTTGTTTCATATCTAAGTCATTTCCTATCGGCTTGCGCTTTAAGGTCCCATTTGCAGGAGTACTATGTAGCTTCTTCAAAGTTAAATCTTGACCATTAGCTAAGTCGGTATCGTCATCATCACCAACTGGCAACCCAAAGTCAATCAAGCACATCGCCCTACAGAATAAAGCCATTAGGTTTCTCATATGACATTTATTGGAACCAAAGCACTGAGATAACGCAATTAGGTTTCTCAAAGTTAACCAGATAAAGAACTCAAGAAAGATCCCACAAACTGAGAAGGAATATGCAGGAAACAGGTCTAGTGCATGGTCAAAGAAATTTTCATTGGGCCATAGCAAGGTACACATATTAAGCATACACTGCTCAGGCATTATAACTTTCCATGAATATATATTAAAGCCACAGGCAGTTCCTTCGGATTAAATTGGGGTTCAACTGAACGCTTCTAAGAATATCCTGGCTCAGCGATTAGGTCGGATAAGAAACTAAAGTTCGTAACACAGCAACAAACAAAAAAACTAGCTCTCAGCAAATAAATTGCTCTACCAATCTCAGCTATAATGACTGAACCACAGCAATCTGCAGCACATCATACACATGCTGACTATACATGCATCAAAAGCAAAATCTTTGTATCCAAACATATAAAATGAACAGCCTAGCTAAGAAACCCCATTACTTCAGTACTTGGCTCCAATTAAGAGACCAACGTGTATTTCATGTAATCACCATTTTCTTAACAAAATGTTACCAAAATCTTTGATGCACATTAAGCAAACCTACAGTGTCACCAAAAAGAATACAGCTAGAAAAGACAGCAGAAGACCAAGACAAACAAAACAGCAAAACACACCTTGAACTGTAGACGATCACACATGATGAATTAGCAGAAGGAGCAAAAGAAAGCCCAATAACTTCTCCAGGAAATTCTTGAAATCTTCTCGGCAGGGAGAATGTATTCCGGTTGGACCATTCTCCTAGTTGCTTGGCTTCAACATCAAAGGCATATACTTGGTTCGAAGATGTGGATACTATAAGCACATTGCTATTTCGAGGAGTAAAACCACCCGCTGTAACAGAAGAACCATTCAATCTTGATATAAACCAATGTTGCCTGTTCCACAATATTTAGTCAGTGCCCCAAAAGGAAATATGATGAAGGTCCCCCAAAAAATATTGAACTGACTTGACAGCTAAAGTTATCAAGTGGCAAATGGCAAATGGGAGTTTCACTCAAAAGATAACCACACAACACCGGGAATTAAGTGTTCATCATTTCAATGCGCAAGAAATGACCGAAAAATTTTCGTTCTAAAAATATGCCTATTTATCATGTAGTGTACCTAAAAGTTTACTGGAAAATACACAAAACCTAACCACAATGGGCAAAATGAAGATAGATAAGACACTAGATACATTAAAGAGAGGAGGTCCCATACCTCTGTGTCTCAAGATTAAATATATACACATCTCCAAAGCAGTTGACAGCAGCTAACCACTGCCCATCGACACTAGTGAACATTCTGGTAATGGGAGGTTCATTTGGCAGCAATTCTTCGTAATGCTCTTGACGACGAGGTGTGAAAACATGATCTAGTTCCAAGCTTACAGCATCAACCACCTAGAAGAGAAGATTTCAGAGACTAAAGAAAAACATCACAATTATACCTCAACTACGACTACTGTAGGATTGACACTCTACATTGATACTTTTTATTATCCATTAACTGTTGTCTCCACCCTGCGTTCTCCTATTAAAATTGATCCAAATTTACAATATACATTAACTCCCCCATCTTTGAAAAAAAAAAATGTACTCCGACATCTGACGTCTACATGAGGGACATTACAGTTGACAACAGTATTCAAGGTAAATACGACATCTTCAATTAAAGCAAAAAGGTCAATAATCACTCCGCAGCAGCCACACTCCGCACCTTTTCATTGGCATCCTACACTTCCCTCGCCATTTCCGTCAATCCCCTCACCATTTCTCCTCTCACTGGCAATCTTCTCTTCATTTCCCCACTCCCCTAAGCCTCTTTTTTCCTCTATCATATGATCCCAGTTTCCCAACTTCCTTTATGTTTCGCTAACTTTCCAGCAACTCCTCTTCACATCTTCCCCATAATGTAGATTGGCGGTGGTGATTTTGGTCAGGCAAAGGGGGCTGATGATAAAGTAAGAGATATGGCTCAGGAGGGAGGCATGTGTCACTGTTTTTCCCTTATTATACAACAAAAAGTAGGAAATAATTTGTCCCACGTACTATGGAGTAATTCCCATTAGATTAAATATGTTTGTGTGAAATGATCATTTTCACTGGGAGAAATTACAGTTGGTTCATCTTAGTGTTTTCAAATACAAAAGCGCAAAAGACGGTGTGGGGCTTTAAGCAAGAAACAATACGCGAGCGCACTTTTTGAAGAAATAACAAAGTTGCAGTATACACATATATAATCAGGAAATCATCATAAATGCAAGAACAATGCTCAACAAGTACATGTTATACAAGTCCTCACATAACCCTCGCACATAACAAGCATAATCTCAACTTTCTAAAAATAAAAAGGAAAGGCAAACTCAAACGAAATCATTCAGAAACAAAGTTCACAAGCTAATAGGCTAAGAAAATCACCATTTGACCATAATTGTATTCCTAATTTTATCCCAAGAAAGAATCCTACTCGCGATAGTTTTAAATTGCAATGAATTTATAGGAAAAGGTAGTAGAATGCAGACACAAGTTGCTTTAAAAAACTTTTTACCATTTTCAGACTGATGCTAAAAATAAAAAGGGGATGACAAACTAATAGGCATTTTATAAGAAGTCTACTTCACAAAATCTGTTCAATTCAAACGGAATGAAAAACAGACTCTGTTCTCTGTTCTAAAACAATTAAAAAAAGAAAAATATAGCAGTTTTGCAAGAAGAAAAATGAAGCTTTAAACCCTTTCTGATTTTCAGTTAACAGCGAAGATACAAAGAAGAAGTGATGCAATGCTTTTGCACTTCTTCTTCAGAGCCCTAATACAGGGTAGCAGCACTGCCACAGTGAAGCTATAAGAAGAGCGAAGCATCGGAGCCCTGATTCTGTAGCAGTGAAACTTCAAAGAAGAAGAAGTGGAAGAGGGGGAGAAGGAAGAAGAAGATGAGAAGAGAAAGAAGCACCTGGCTGATAGATCAGAGTCATGGAGAAGTGTCGGTGCATGAATTCTGGGTTCTGATTAGCTGGTAACTTTCTGGCTTTTCATTTCCTTTTTCCCTTTTAATGGTAAAAGGGCAAAAATAAGAAGCAACAAAGCTATTGCTTGTTGCTTTTCGCCTCATCACTGGAAGCGCATGCTTCAGTGATATCACATCTTCGACATGTCAAAGCGAGGGCATCTTGCATCGCTCTGCTTCGTCGCTTTAAGCGACAGAGAGAGCACTTATCCCAATACTGGTTAAAATTCACTAGCAGGACAAAGTTAGTGACCATCTGACTGAAAACTCAACGAATGCGAGTTTAAGTACTACAGAAACAATATCCTAAAACAGGACAGCAGGATGCACGAAGAATCCACGTTCACGAAAGGTTCGGGAAGGGCCTCACCCGAAGGGGGTGTTATTGTAGGCATCCTACCCTGACGCAAGAGTCTGCTCGAATCCATGACCTATAAGTCACACGAAGACAACTTCACTATCGCTCCAAGGCTCTTCAGAGAAACAATTTTCTATTTTGTTTTATTTTTTGGTGTGTGGGGGAAAGGAGGAGAGATGAAACACGATGAATTTTTGGGTATAAGAAAATCCTGTGCACCAAATTAAGGCTGCATCCAATTAGCTTTATCAGCCAACAACAACAACAAACCCAGTGTAATCTCCATAATCCCACATGTGGAAGTCTGGGGAGGGTAGTGTAGTGTGTACGCCGACCTTACCCTTACCTTTTGGAGAATTAGCTTTATCCACCAAACAACAAAATTAGGTCAAAAGTCAACTTAAAAACTTTTTAGTATTGCATGTGAAGGAGTAAGCATCTCCATATGCACACACCACATAAAGCTAACATCTGCTTGTCTGTGTACATATTGGAAAAGGATCTGTATGTGTATGCTGTACAGCAATAAATTCAATTAATCGATCTATCTACTTCACTTCATGGGTCAGCTATGAATCAGTTGTATCCATTCCACATCCATCATATGAATAGACTATTGTTAGGATGGGACCAGCTATACTGAGTCAGCACATAGATAAGTTGTGCCGGTACCACACACAAGAAAAGTTCACTTACTATTGACATAAAATATGCAAACTGGAGAAAATCTGACTACTGTAGTTACTCCCTTTGTCCTAATTTATGTGAAGGTGTTTGGTGGGCACAGAGTTTAAGAAATAAAGGTAGACTTTTTTAAACTTATGGTCTATAGCAAACTATAGAAATTTGTATGGCTAGAAATAATCTGATTAAGGGTAAAAGCAGAAATTTAAAGTGAATTGTTACTAAATATAAGGTGTGTTTGGTATGACAGGAAAATGTTTACCGAACATTTTCTTGGAAAAGAAGTAGTAAGCCAAACAAACATGGGAAAATTGGAAAACATTTTCTGGAAAATGTTTTCCTTCGTACCAAACACACCCATAGAAAGATATCAATCTTTTTTGGACTAACTAAAGAGGAAAGAGCGTTACATAAATTGGGATGGATGGAGTATTTAAGTTGGTATAGTTCTAAAATCATGATTCTTAACTAAAATGTTACAGCCTTAGTAAGAACCTTACTACGTACAAACTACACCTAACATAGTCAGAGTAACACCTCAGAAAAAGCTGTCATCAACTCACTCAAAAGTGATAGCAACATGCAAATACATTGTGAAATTCACCCTGACTTTATCAAAGATGAAACACACTTTATGCTTTAAACTAGAGAAGATAAACTGGAGAACAGAATCACTCACATAGATGTTTCTGTCACACCCTGCTATCATCATTCGAGAAGAATCTGCACTGAAAACCATTGAATGGGCAAATGGCAGTCCCAAAGGGAGCTGCCTTCGGCTGACAGTCCATGGACTCTTGCTAGCACCACTCTTCTTAAGTTCAAAAAGACATGGTTTTACATAGTCGGAATAAGCAAACAGGACACCTGAAGGAGAAATTGCACTGCATGTGATCTTCCTCGAAGTTTTGCACTTAACACGAGCCACTAGATCTGTTCTCGCAGCCCCGCCAGACTGGCCACAGCTATCAGACACAACGCCCTTTTTTACACGAACACAAAAAATATCTATCCAGTACGCAGCCTGGACTAAGAGTAAAGAAGCCTGATTGAAAATTGTATTTACTGCAAGTTGTATAGGTGGCCTCTGAGGTGAAGGACAAATGTCATGCGGAGAAAACCTGGTGAATTCCTTTACAGAGTATGCAAAAAGTTTAGTGTCATCACCACCTGAGATAAGCATCGGTACACCCAATTGTGCCCATTTATGGTAACTAAAATCGAGGGGCTTCTCCCCAGAACGCTGCTTCTTTGCCTTCCGTTCAGCTACGGGCTCTGTCAGGGAGAAGAAAAGTTAAAAATTAAGTATAACAAACCCAAAAAGAAGGGATATCTTGAAGTGCAAAATTAAAACAAGGCAAATATTTCAACTTCATTTTCAGTGAACAAGAGGCAAAACTAAATAACTGACCTTCATGAGCAATGGGTACAGCAACTGCCAAGGCCCTCACATCATGTGTATGGGCTCTCACATAACCAACATAAACCCATTTCTTCATGTCTACAGAAGAAATATCTCCATCATGAGACCCAACCTCACTGGTTGAGAGCTTATAAATTATAACCTAAAAACAATAGCAAATAATTAGCAGCTATAAAAGCATACTTAATTGCATTCTCAAAACAATTATAGCTGAGAATGTCTTAAGCAAGATATCAGAAGAGATGAGAATATACAATATCTAAAGAAAAACAAACCAAATAACAGATTGATACTGTAATATCTTCATTTTAGCAAGATTGACTGAAAGAATATTGTCGAGCAACTCGAAAGATTTAAGTACAAAGGTACTTTTTGGTGCTTTTGGATGAGAGAAACCTCAGATGTTTTGATGGAATTTCAACTCGAAATCCTTCACCCAAAAGCCAAGCGCCTGCTTAGTCTGTTTAGTTGGTCAACCAGTTCCATGTAAATAGTACTATTATCTTCATAGGCTTTGTTAGTTCCATAACTCTAGACTAGCCATTGTCAAGAAAGGCCTTCATAAGATTTTTTGGTGTTTTGGCTAGCTCCCAGTATCTACAATATCATGCAACGAAGCTAACATATTTACCTTTGTAACTTTCTGCATCTTCATGATGCCAGTAATGAAACAACTTCATAAAAAAAGAATATTGTTGATGAACGAAGATTACAGCTAAATTCTTATAAAATAGCAGGCACCTCTATTTTAGCCATTCGTCAACTCTTGGCCTTTTAGCTTTGACTTTTCTTTATCAATTTTCTTAGAAAAACGTGGATGGCAAGAAATAGAAAAGGAAGTGAAGTTTTACGTGCGCCTCCAAGTTTTTTGGCAAAAAACAAAACACAGAAAGCACTTATACAGGAAATATGGAAGTCAAGCCTCTCAAGCAACAACCAAATGCTTCTAGCATTTTTTTTTTCTTTTAGACAAGCTATTTAACCCATGTATAACAACATAAGCAGCTAACAATTTAAATGTTTCGAACATATTATCCTTTACTATCACAAACCATACGACCTGTTTACTTATTCATAGTAAACCATTGAACCTGTTTTTTAAATTAAAAAAATTGTAGCATTAGCATCTCAAAGCACTGATAATTAGGGACAAGTTTAGAAGGCAATTTATGTATTATCCCATTTTAGTTCTGTTTTATTCATTTGCCATACCACTCCCCTGAAGCATTGAGGTCTACATATTTGAATTGCCTGCATTTAGGTACCACAATCCTGCCTAGTTCCACCTCAATTTCACTCTTCGTATGCTTGCTGAACTTAAAATACATATATTCTGTCTTACTTCCACTCATCCTAAACCACTTAATCCCCACAATACTTATCCATAGTTCAAATTTCTGGCGGATACCATTGCTAGTTTCATCAATTAACATCATCTACGAACTTCATAAAAATGGCACTTCATTTTGTATCCGGGTGAACAAGCAAGGGCTCAATGAGATCCTAGACGAATGAGCACAAATAGATCAACAACTTACATAGAGTATTTCCTTTGGATAGGGAGTGTTTATGTACCTGACCATCAGAACCAGCAGAGAACACCCTCCTATGGCTGGGTGATGCTGCTAAAGCATTCACGTCACCTTTATGACTTGAATGTGACTGCAAAAGAGTGCCATGACGGGTGTCCCAGAACTGAACGCTACCAGTACTATCTGCACTAACCAGGGTACCACATCTGCAAACAGCATTATGAGGTTCGAAGCAATATTAAAAACGGAAAATTTTAGAATAACACAAGAAGATGAAAAAAAAAAGGAGTTCCCATTCTTTCTGAAACTTCTAAGGGAAGGGTTGCCAATTTGATATTCACCTCAACGCAAGCAATGACCATATGCATAGTTCAGATCCACTACCCAAACCTCCAAGTCCAACTGTTATCCTATAGACTTCATATGCTAACTTGGCATCCCAACATCTTATAAACCTGCAAAGAAACAATCTCCTCTCAGAATTTTCACAGCGGACACACCATGAAGAATAGACAGTCATGTTTCAGCCGACATTATTGCCTCTGTTGAATTTTTTATCAGAAATCAACAAGTAAATGTCGCACATAGTTAAGCTCAAAATAGAACATACCCATCACTACTACCAGAAAATATCCTCTTTGCATCAGAACTCCAAGTGACGCTCAATATACGCCCTGCAATTACACGAAAATTATAAAATACCCAAAGAAACAATCAGATATCTGCACTTTGACTCTCAGGGGCAGCTGTCTCACCACTGACCCTAGGCAATGATCTTTTGTAAGTCATATTCTCCTCATCAGTAGTGTAGATTCGAACACAACCATCGTCACAAGCAAATGCAATTTGACCATTTTCACCATCATCATCCTCATGAAGAACAACTGAGTCATCATCATCTTCACCCTCAGTGCTCTCATTATCACTACTAACACCATTTGTATGATTAACATGGCCATTCTCATACTGCCTTGGAAGATTTTGATGAAGCTGTGAAGTATTGCATGGTTCCACAGCTATCTGCCATATTGAAACACCAATGGAATCTAGCACAGCCTGCCGTTTCAAAAATCCACTAATTTATATATTTTTTAAAAGTAGAATACTGGTAGATAAACTGAGGGAGTAGTAGATAAGATCAACATAATATTCTATAAAGACAATCACTGCCTTAAAATGTCAAAAGTTCCTTCTTTTGTTGTATTTCAGATTGCCTTCTTTTCTATGTTCATCTAAAAAATGCAGTCAACAAGTTTATCTTGTCAACTCAATTCAGGTCCATTTCATTGCATTACTAAATAATGTACACCTTTTAAGGTCCCATGGACGAGTATATTCTAGCATAAGTAGTTCCTCCGATTCAATCAATCAATACAAGCATACACTTATTACCCAATTACACGTACCTTCTGAGTCAAATCAAAAAGATCCCACTCGTAAACGGATCCATCAATGCTGGACGAAAATAACCGACCTGCATCAAACCTGCTCGACCCCGACTTACACCACACTAACGAAGAAACCCTAGAATTAGGATTTCCATGTATTATCTATACGGACAGAAACAAAACAAAAAAAGCTCAATCACACACATGTTAAAGCAAAATAAAAAAGGAACAAATAAATAAATATATATAGTCGTACAAGTTGACAGTGCCAGCCGACAGAGCCAGGAGAAACAAGCCAAATCTCAAGAGAACCGTCTTCTCGAGCTGCGGCGACTTGAGACTCGTCGGCGCTAGTAGCTAGAGCTACTACCGGCGAAGGCTTCCACTCAACTGAGCTGCTTCTATACACTTCGAGCATCTCTGAAGCTTAAAATTGTTGTACTTTTTCTCGAGTTTCAGAGGAGAGGTGCAGCTACGAAGAGGGGGCAGGACATGCTCAAATGTAGGCGATGCCAAAGAGAGGGCTAGGTTTTCGAACGAACGAGGGTTTAAGCTTCAATGAATTAATTATTAATTCGGGCTTTTTTAAGGTCCGCCCGGCATAAACGGGTTAGTCAATCAATCCTAGACCATTTTCACTCAAAATAAAAGGACAACATGAACTAGGGTTCTTTCTCGGCTTTTAGCTAGGGGTGTTTATAAAAAAATCGAAAAATCGAACCAAATCGATAATCGAATAAATCTCCGACCAAAAAAGTTAATACTTTTTAGGTTTGTTTGATTTTGGTTTTGAATCTTAAAAACCGATCAAATTTGGTTTGAGTTTGATTTTAATCAGAAAATAACCGGAAAAAATCGAACCAAAACCAATTACAGAAGTAGCCATTTAAATTTATTATACACCTATATATGTATTTTTATATAAAATTTCTAAATTTTTATGTGATATATTAGTCGTTTATATTTTTAGTCTAGTTTTTGTTATTATAATAATCTAATTCTTTGTCTTTACATTTTAGTTTGATTGGTAGTTTTCTTTTGCTAAGTACAAGAATTTATTTCATGTTAAAAATAATCGATTTTTAATTGAATACTTAAATTATTCATCATAAGTTGATTCAATTATCATTAATATATCTTGGTAAATGATAGATTTCTCAAACAGTAATTGGTTTGATAGTGTTACGTTGAAAATACAGTCTCCGGAATATGTGTTTGGTAGTGTATGTATCATATCTAAGAAAAAAACCGACAAATAACCGAAAAAATCGAAAAATCGAAAAATCGAGAAAAATCGAATTGATAAAAAACCGACTTAATTGGTTTGGTGATTTCAATATTTGATGAACCGACTTACTTAATTTGGTTTCTTTATAAGGAGAAATCGATCCATACTAAATCATGAACACCCCTACTTTTAGCTACTAGTACCTTTTTTACTTTTTAAGCATTCGGAACTCATTGCTCCAACTAATTTTAATTTATGTTGTTATGCTATGTTTAACTCCTTTCTTATTTTACACTTTATTTGTGTAAAAATTGTGATGTAAAGATTATTGATATAATGAATAATAACAAAAAATTTATCATGCAGTAAATAATAATAGTATAGGAAATCGTCATGTAGGGATAAATAATAATAATAATAATAATAATAATAATAATAGGCATTTTTGTTTTTAAATAATTTTCCATCCCACATTATGATAATGCAATGATTTTTCACATAACTTAATACGAAAACATAATTATTAATACCGCCCATTAGAGTTGCATTGGTGATAGGGATGGCAACGGGGCGGGGCGGGTTTGGTAAAACCCACAAAAATGTCAACCCACCCCACACCGCCCCGCATAGTTATTTTTCAGTTTTTAACTCGTCCTGCCCCGCTTAATTTTTTTCTTCTTCTTTTTTCTTTAATTTCGTGTTTTGTTTCTATTTTCAATCATTGGTTTTCTAAAAACATGTTCATTACACCGGCATTCCTTGTAATGCGTCATAGCAGAGAATATCTTTACCTTTGTAATAATGTATATGATCTTTCAAAATAAATGGGTTACTATCATTTCCTATTACTAATACGATATATTGACTTTTGTAATTTTATTTTTGTGAGACTTATGCAAATTGGTTAATTATAAATCAAAATTGTATTCGTGCTAGTGAATAAAAATATGAAATTGCAGTTGAGATGATTGCTTTGTTTCAAAAAGATAAAATTCAAAGTTGCCCCGCATTGAACCCGCATTAAACCCACAATCAGCCCCGCCCCATTTTAAAAATTTTAAAAATTATTTTAACCCGCCCCGCACCCGCACCCGCACCCGCACCCGCATAAGAGTAAACCCGCTCGCCCCGCATCAAACAAAACCCGCCCTGCCCCGCCCCATTGCCATCCCTAATTGGTGATAGAGACTCTGAATTGATTATATTAAGGATCATTTTTCCTAATTTTCTCTCCAATCAAACACTATTAATTTATACAGGGAATATTTTCATACAGTCTAGCAAAATGACCCTCAAGTGTAATCTACTCTAAATATTCATATTATATGACTCAATTGCATGAATATCCTAATATTTTAAATTATACAATTCTCATATATAATAAAATCTTACTCAAATATTAAGTATCACAAAGTATTATCTTTGTCGTTGAGAGAGAGATTTAAAGTGTTCACATATGTTGTTTGGATCATCCAAAAATGTCGTCAGGTGTGCCTCAAATCCTCCAAAACTTATTCATTTCCGAAGGATTCAAACCACCTCAAGCATTCATTTAAGTACATCAAGTAACCAATACAAGTATATTACTATCATTTTTCATTGTATCTATACTAGCATTTAGATATTATTCTATTTTACATGAGTATGAAGCTGAACAATTGACAATGTGTTCTCCCTATCTATAGATTGTGTGAAGAGACAATTGAACAACTTTTTCCTAGATTTTAGGAGCTTCTGAAGTCTAGAGATGTAGTAATATTTTCATAGTAATTCAAAGAAGTAAGTGTGAAGTTAATTAAAACTTTTACAAAGGTTGCTGAGCTATCCATCTTTTAAACATATGAAAGCTCTCTTCACGTTTGTACTCAGGAGCTGTGTGCCCTCCTCCCTAATGGAAAAAAAAACAAGACAGAAGAACAAAAACATCCGAGAACTGTGATAATACGAGCAGAGATAATTTTACTATTGAGTTTGAGATAGAAGATAGTTATAAAAAATATAGAGTACAAAATTCTTACCTTTACTGTTGCATATGTCATATGATTAGAGAAAGATCTTGTGTAACTGCGAATCAAAGATATATAATTTGGAATTTCATAACAATTGTATCGTCTAATCCAACTTGAACAGAGATCAAGAGAATTTAAAATGGAGAATTATACCCTGCAACTTGACCATCAATTGTCCAAGGACGCCAATCATCAACTATAGAATAATTTAGATACTTTATCCATGCTTGCGTCGATTGGAAAGGAATAACCATGTCATGATCACCACTGACCAAAAAACGGAAAACTTTGTTATGTATATAGTAACTTCAGCAAAATCTTATGTGCATAAAGCACAACTTAGAGAACCACAAACATTGGTTTAGATCGAAAGTATCAAACCTGTATATAAGTGATCGATAACCTTTAGAACTAAGGTTTACATGGTAAGGTATACTATTCATGAAAGTAACTGTATAAGTTGTATTCATAATACTTTGCCTACATCTCGCCCATGGTCTTCTTATAGTTCCCTAATCAAAGAACAATAAAAAAGAAAGAAAAATCTTTTAATATCTTACGACTTAATAGTTACACTACTAGAAATCTGGTAAAAAGCGACCACAAATAGCGACCAACGTTGGTCGCTTATATTACCGACCAAAACGCTCCAAACACGCTTGGTCGCTATATTGGTGGTCCTTTTACCTTAGCGACCAACTTTGGTCGCTAAGGTAAAAGGACCAAATGTGCAGTGTAAGCAAAATACTGACCAACTTTGGTCAATATAATATTTTAATAATATAAATTTATCGACCAAAGTTGGTCGGTATATTTAAATTACGATATTTTATTAATTATTATAATTTAAAAATTACCGACCAACGTTGGTCGGTAAATTAATTTATATATTATTTTAAAAAATATATATTTAACAATACCGACCAACGTTGGTCGCTAATATTAAAATCTGGGTTCATAAGCGACCAACCTTGGCCACTATTTGCTTCCCATGTCTTAACCGACCAATGTTGGTCGCTAATTTTAATAAGATTTATTTATATTTTATAACATATTTTAAATAATAATATAATTATTAAAACGTTATAACTGGGTCCCACATTGGCGACCAAAGTTGGTCGCTAATGTCAATGTTTCTTTGGCCAAGCAAGTCTGAACAGCCCGGTCAACATGTTGACCACTTTACCGAGCAACCTTGGTCGGTAAATTATTTAAAATAAATATTTAATATTTTTTCTCCACATTTGCGACCAACTTTGGTAGCAAATAGTTGGTCGGTAATTTCCAGATTTCTAGTAGTGTTAATTCTAAGCAACCTTTAGAGTGTACAAGTAAACTATTGGAATACCTTTCTAACATGGAGAGCCTCTTGAACTCTAGGGTCATTTGCCCAGTGATTGGAGAGCTTGCGTGTCGCAACCTAAAATCAGAAAGCATATGTATGTCTAAGTACCCTGCATTTATCTGTTTATCCTGGGAAATCATGAAAAAGAACCGGGGCATATATGCCTCTTTTAACATATATATATATATATATATTAAAATTATAAATGAGATATACAGAATATTCGATGTAAAGGCATTCAGTTGCTGCAATATTCAAACGTTATTTAGTAACAGTTGAGGCACTTACACGACTTTCTCGACAAATGAAGTCATCATGCTTTCGAAAGATAAAATCCTCTTGAAGAGATCTCCTTTCACCAGACAATTGGCGTGGCTTTGGTGATTCTTCTGAGTCTGTTCCGCAAAAAGGCTCTAGTATTTGCTGATCATTTATACCGCTTACAAGCTACAAAGTTGCATTGCATGAATATTATGGTATTACTATTACCTAATTATAAGCTTAGAACCAATTTAAAACATCAAAACAAGAATATGTAAGAAGGAATATAACCTTACCTTCTTGAACATTTTAAAGTTTTCTGAACATAGTTTATTGGTAGGATCTAAGTTTCGGTAACCGCCTTTGCAAGTCTCCTTCAGTGACTGATACAACAAGATCCAAATTATCATTTTTGTGCCAAACTGTGTTTGATATGATACAGAGTTTAAATATGAAATAAACGAATGAACCAACCTCATAAAGTTCATCAGATATTAGCCCCATACCATGACAGAAAGGAATTTGGTAATTGCTTTCTTTAGGAAATGTTAGCGGATTGCCAAGCGAATAGCCCTGAAATGATATTAATTACCATCAAGAACAATAATTTTCATGTATGAGATATATGTTAAATAAAAGGAAAGGAATAGAAAACCTTAAGGTTGATTAGCGGCTTTTTGCCTGCTTCAATTCCTGCATTTTCATATCACTCTTGAAGTGTCAACAGAGAACACTTTGGCTAGAAATGTTTTGAGCATTTTCTCTTCTACCAAGTGATGCTACACATTCAGATTTGAAGAGACAACAAAACAATGTAGTGTTCTATATATCTTATCCAATATCTGTGGAAGTAAACTTGGCTTAGAGCCCTAGGAATGTAGAACCTTTCAATAGAATAACTTTACTCCCCCTAGTGGACCAATACGGCATGAATTGCCAGCTGGCTTCGATTAACGGATGGTTAAACAGGAAAAAAAATAACAAAAGCAAACATTAAAGCGTAATGGGGTGATGAGAATGATCACAACCACACATTATATGAAAATACTAAATGACACTTACCATCTGATATTAGTTGAACAATAACTGGAACTGTAATGCCTGAATACGAGTCCCCAGAAACATACAACGGGTTCGATAAGAATTCTGGATGATTACTGAACCACTGCAAAATAAATCACAAATTAGTTCGCAGTACATCTCTGTTATATTTGGTTACCACTTAATTATTACTTTTGTTTCTTCATGGTTCATTTCATTTATCTACCAATGCACATATATATTAGGATTTAGGTGGATGGAAGGAATTCAAATACATATATATTGAGCCTAACAAGTCTAAATCCTAGATCCTCTACTGATGAACAATGCAAAATGAGGAGTATATTGAGGAGTACATTAAAATCCAGAGTTAACTCAGTTTACCAATTCATATGTATTTAAGTTCATGAACTTGGAAAGATTACCAAATACCTTGCGCAGAAATTCGTAGACTTGGTCGCAGGCTTGTAGATCAGTACACTTGGACGCCGCTGAAGTTGTTGCATATGAGAACCCAGTATTTACAGGCTGCTCCAAGAAAAGTATGCTCGCAAACTACCAAGTTTAAGGAACATATTTATTTGATGATCTAATGTTAAACATAAGAGGGGAAAAGAGAACAAAGATTACATGAATATATGCACTTTGGTGACAGCAAAATGAAGTTTGCTTACCTTTGTCCAGGAATATGGACTTGAAACAAGAATTGGTAGGCTTCCATTGTAAGCCTTTTGACCAAAAGCCAATGGGCCTACAAAAGAGAATTCAGAATGAGATGCCAATGCTATTTGGGATTGTTACAGAAATAGCCGCCCAGATTCAATGTTTACTTTTTCTAGCCGGTTTACATGAATTATACATTTATTACACACAATTATACATATATTATACTGAATTATACATATATTACACATCTGACGGCTATTTATAGTTTAAGAGATTAGGTGAGTGACTATTTGGGTTAATTCTTCATGCTATTTACTACTATGAGTTACACGTAATACCAAGCTTTTCCACACCTACAGCAGTGTTGGTACACATCTAGCTCGTTCCCTAACTCAATTAAGAATGAGACGTCAATGTTATTTACTACTACTAATTGACTAATTAGAAACATCGATTAAAAGTAACATATCGTATGTTAAATACTACAACAACAATAACAAACCTAGTATGTCACCAGGTGGAGGGTAGTGTGTACGCAAACATTACCACAGGTATCATAGGTTAAACAACATTTTATAAATATAAATATTTACCTACTTCATACGCCAGACCCGTGAAGGATGAGCAACCAGGACCTCCCGTTAGCCATAGCAAAAGGGGATCATTTCTAGGGTTGGATTCTGATTTGACAAAGTAATAGAATAGTTGCACTTCCTCCGATTTGCCAACTCCAATATATCTAAACAATTGTATTCAAAATACATCAACTTCAACAAACTTGTTTTACTACTCCAATATATATATATATATATATATATATATATATATATATATATATATATATATATATGTAGTCAGTATGTTCTGAACAATTACCTAAGAAAAAGTTTAGATTCTTTTTATACAACTAATTGATTTTTTTTTTTTAAAATTCAAAGGGTGGTAAAATTGACGTACCCAGTTTCAAGATAAAAAGGAAGAGGGCCATCAAAACCAGGAAGAAACTCAACGGTTGAGCTATTCTGAGGAAGACTTAGTACATATTGTAGAAACAGAGTAAGAGGAAGAAGAAGATGAAACAATAGTGGCAGGCGAATACAACACATGGCGTTTCAACAAAATGGATAATAGTTTATGTGATACTAATGTTTTTTTCAATCAACATCAGTGATACTAATGGATTGTCCGTCCTTATATAATACCTTATTTCTGCATAATAGAAACAGTTCAAAGATTTAGGGGTTGTTTGGTTTGAATACGGTTTATATCGGGATAAGTTATTACTATATTATTAGTTATGTTCGTATTGTTTTTTATCTATTATTTGGTATATTGTATTAAATATGTCAATTGCATAATTTATAAGAAGAATGTATAAGTTATACTGGTGCTAATTATTCCACCCTCAATAAGGTATAAGTTATCCCGATGTTAATTTTAATCCTGGGATAACTTATACCTAATTTGCTAACCAAACGAAGTATTAAGGTGATATTACCACCATTATACCTTCTTATACCTCGTACCAAACGACCCCTTTGTGGTTAAAAATGAGTGGGTAACATCTCATTAAACTTATACTCCATTCAATTTGTTTGAACCTTTTTGGAGCAGGAGGGTCAATTTAAGTGGGCGTTTGGACACAAGAATCATAAAATTCCAAAAAAAGAAAAAGTGAATTTTTTTTAAGTGAAAATGATATTTGGAAAAAGTTGTGCTCGGACATGAATATAATTTTAGATTGTTTTTGAAGTTTTGTGAGCGATCTGAGTGAAAATTTTGTAAAACAACTTTTTGGAGTTTTTTAAGTTTTTGAAAAATTTCAAAATTAATCTTCAAGTGAAAATTAAAAATTTTATGGCCAATCATTGATTTCGAAAAAAAGTAATTTTTTTTTAAAAGAGTGATTTTTTTTATGTCCAAACGGGGCTTTAACTAATTGTGAATTTTGATATAGATTCTTTTAATCTTTTGAAATAAAATCTACATATTTAAAACTAGTTAAAAAAACTTATGAGTCACAATAGTTAGTAGTTAAAATATTTAAAATCTATTTGCAAAATGTATGGTCAAGGAAAACCTTGTTAGACTTTCCAAATAATAATAGGTTCATTTTTTTTAAAACGGATGAAGTATTATTTATTCCGAATGAGTTGAATTGGTTAGATCGAAAATTGAATGACACCATTGTTGGGTTTGATTGAGCTTGAAAAAAGCTTGTTGAAGGAGACAATAATTTTTGAAGGTTTGAGTTGAATCTATCCATAGAGAATTATTGAGATTGATATTAGAAAGTAGGATATTGAGAATTATTTGAAGGTAATTTTGATTGATTTTAAAGTAAAATATGTTGGTGAAATTTTTACACTATCAATTACGACGATCCATCAAGTTTTGTGATCAAATAGTAACAGTAAATACTTATTTATATGGGATATTTATATCAAACCATGATAATATATCGTGGTTAATTGATTTGGTGAGATGAGAATGCATATAATTCATTACCGTTAAGTAATTGAACTCTTGAAGTCCTTGTGCAAGATATATGTCATACACCTATTGATTTAGAGTAAACTCGCAATAGTATTATATTCATTAGGATTAGTTATCATTTCACCATAATTTTCGAAAATAAACACATATACCTTGTCAAACTTTATAATTTTTTTCAAATCAAAATACAATAATAACTCCGTCTCAATTTCAAACAAGTTAAGATCTGCTATATAAGTTCTTACTTTATAGTTTGTCAAATCAAAATATAACAACAATATTACCTTAATTTCTAATAAATTAAAATCTCTAAGTTAAGACTATAAATTCTCACACTAGTTTCTCCATTTAAATTAATCTCAAGGCTAACGTTGATCACAAATAAAAATAAAAAATATATCTTATTTTGTTTGGAAGATTTGGGGTCATCGTTTATGAAAGATAACCAAAAACACCATCAAAGAATGTGGTGCAGTGGATGAGACTGCTCCTCCCTTAATCGGAGGTCTCGAGTTCGAGCCCCGGGTATGGAAAAATCCTTGATAGGGAGCGCTTCCCCCCGAATAAGGCCCTACACGGTACGAATCCGGATATAGTCGGGCTCCAATGCAGATACCGGACACCGAGTGAGAAACCAAGAAAAGATAACCAAACACGGCAATCCATTAGTATGCAAATCGATTACTCCAATGTTTGTTAGTTTCCTTGACAAGAACCAACCAAATCCCACATCCTCATCAGTTCGGCCTTCTTCTCCTAGGTAATATAGTTGTCAATATGCACGCAATTATAGATGTTAGTGGACCGACTCATTATAGGTTGGTTTTTTCCTTCCTTGAAAAATTTCTCACTACTTTTTATTTATTTTTGGAAATTTTTGGGAGGATAAATCAAGCTGCAGGTGTCGACTTATTATTACAACTCAGCTAGTACATGGTTTTAGATTTGTGTTAGGCCTCGTTTGTTTTCACTTAACGAAGGTCAGAATCTTAATCATTCACATCTCAGATATTAAGTGCGTTTGTTTTTAAAGTTTGAATCTTAATTATTCAGTTCTTAATCATTAAGTGTATTTTTTTTTTACTTCACAGTCACTTAATAGGTCTGAATAGATGTGTATGATTAAGATTTATAACAGAGACATAATTTCATTAAGATGCTATCACATATTCATTATTAACTGCCGCCACCGCGCCTACCATTATCAACTACCACCATGCCGCCACCACCACCTCCACCACCACCACACCACCATCATCCTCAATCATAAATGCCACCATTATCGACCAGTACCACTCACTATCCTCACCACTCCGACCACTATATATAATTTTCACCCACAATCAACACTCATCCACCTCAACTACCACAACTGACCACTCCATCACCATCAACAACCACAGCCGACACTGCCTATTATTATAATCTACCCACCACCTTTCTCAGCCACAACTACTACCACCACCCGCCATTATTAACTATCACCACCCACCACCACCATCCTCAATCATAATCTCCACCGCTACCAATCACTACTAGCTACTAGCATGAACCACCATCATCAACCAAAACTACCACCAACCACCGCCTCTAGTCGGCATTCACCTGTTAGCCATCACCACCAACAACTATCATATTTTAAAAAATTATATATTTTATTGATAGAATATTAGATTAGTTAGTATTTCATTTGAATTAATGTTTATTAATTTTTAAATAAAGATAAATTTTATACATTCAAATGTTAAAAATCAAATAGTCTTAATTATTTCTATTCAGATCTTAATACACATCTTAATATATTCAGATTCAGATGTCTTAATCTTAATACACATCTTGATATTCGAATGTGTATTCTGATTCAGACGTCTTATTCTTAAAATAAACAAACGAGGCCTTAGACTATGAAGTTTACTATGAAAAAATTATTCGATTTTACATGAGTAGCTGAATATTTGACAATGTATTCCCTAGTAAACGGTGAAGAGACAAGTGAAAATTTTCATATGTTATGAAATGAGAGCAAAATAGAATAATATAGTAATGGAGATAAAATGGGAGAATATAGAAGTTCTCTTATTCAAATGTGTGTTACTTATGTGTCCTCCATAAGAGAAAGAATGCTCTATTTATAGAATATACGATACATGAAAGGTTACAAGAATACACCTAAAAATTACAAATATTAAGTGATGAATTTACTAAATACATGAACTTCAAATGGTTCATGGAATATGGAATATCTAGGAGACATTTAATATATCCATAACACTCTCCTTGGATGTCCATCTAAAAGATAATGTGCCTCGTTAAAACCTTACTAGGAAAAACCCAGTGGAAAAATGCCTAGTGAAGGAAAAAGATTACACATATCTTATAATACACATCGAGTGTTGCCTCATTAAGAACCTTGCTAGGAAATCCCAATTGGTATGAAACCTTGGTTAAGGGAAAAAGAGTACAACGTGTATTATACTCCCCCTAATGAAAGATTTATTTGATATCTCGGAGATGATACATTCCAATATTATGTAGCATCTTTTCAAATGTTGATGTTGGCAGTGCCTTAGTGAATAAATCTGCAAGATCATCACTTGAATGGAATTGTTAAACAATTATCTCACCATTTTGTTAAAGATCATGTGTGAAAAAGAATATTGTTCTGTCTCCTTTGATATATCCTCCTTTTTAGTTGAGCTATGCAAGCAACATTATCTTCATAAAATATTGTTGGAATCTTCGTCTTTAAAGAAATCACATAGTTGTTGAATGTTTTGAGTCACTCATATCAACCATACACATTCTCGACTAGCGTCATGAATAGCTATGATCTTTGCATGATTGGAAGATGTAGCGGCTAAAGTTTGTTTTGTTGACGCCATGAAATAGCTATACCTCCACAAGTAAATAGATAGCTTGTTTGAGATCGAACTTTATGTGGGTCAGACCAATAACTTGCATCTGCATAACCAATCATTTATGCATCAAGTTCATATGAATAAAATAATCCCATATCAATAATCCCTCGGAGGTATCTGAAAAATGTTTAACACCATAGAAAAGAACTAAGTCTTGCTAATAAACTTACTGCGAAAGTTGTATTTGGTCGAGTATTATTTGCAAGATACATTAGTGCCCAAATTGCATTAAGATATAGGGTTTCATCACCAAGAAGCTCTTCATCATTTTCATGAGGTCGAAATGGATCTTTATTTATATCAAGTGATCTGACAACCATCGGAATACTCAATGAATGTGCTTTATCCATATAAAAATGCTTTAGGATCTTTTCGGTGTATGTTGATTGATGGACGAAAATTTCATCTTTTATATGCTCAATTTGTAGACCAAGACAAAATTTTATCTTTTCAAGATCTTTCATTTCAAACTCTTTCTTCAATGCTTTTGGAAGCTCATCAAGAGATATTTGGATCATCAACATACGCAACGATTATAACAAATTCAGATTTAGTCCTTTTTATAAAGACACAATGTCACGACCCAAAACTCAACTTGTCGTGATGGCTGATAACTGAGATTTTTGACTACTTATTAGCACCCTTTAGCTTTTGTTTTAGTCTAAAAGCATTGCATTGCGTTCCCAAAACTAATAAAATGTGAAAAATTGTAGGAATGTTGGAAGTTGGATTCCCGAGATGAAACACGACTCAAAAATGAGTAGTCTAAATACAAGGCAATAAAAGGCATAGAAACTTACAATGTGCAGTCTGCAGAATTCTATCTGCAGCCGCAATCAATGAAGGAAAACTTAGTAGATTTTTGTGCAAATTGCGGACCACACATGAATTTTGCTGCCGCAAAAGAAGGGCTTGAGACCAAGATCAGAGAGATGACAAGAAAACCAAGTCCAGAGCTTCACTGAATTGCGGTCCACACAATATTTGTGTGGCCGTAGAAGATTGTCTTGTAACCGCAATTATACTATTGCTGACCGTAGAAGGGTGCTTTGCGGTCGCAGTGCTAAATCCACGAACCACAGAAAAATTGTCTCACAATCGCAGTTTGGAATTGTGCGGCCATAGAATCTCATCTCCTGCCAATTGAAGAATTCTGTGGACCGCACATGGAACTGTGCCGCCGCAGAACCTCCCGAAGGGTATTTTTGTCCGAAATTTTTAACCTTGTATAAATAGATGAGTTTCACAAAACTAGGTCAAGTTTTGACATCAGCAAGTTCTGTAGCCGTTTTTCTTTGCCTCTTTTGGAAGTTTTCTATATTTTGGTGTATTTTACAATAGATTTTATCATTTTAACTTTACATTATGAGTTTAATTAGTATTTATTCTTCTCTTTCTTCAAACCCAAGTATGAGTAGCTAGAGTTTTACTAGGGTTGTGACCCAACCCTAGTGTGTAAACCTTATAGGTATCTAATTTAGTGCTTGTTTATGATTGGGTATTTATTATTTAGCCTTGTTCATGCTTTAATTTGTGGAATTAATGGTTGCAAACATTAGTTCATGCCTATTTGACTTAGTCTCTACTTGAGAAAGAGAGACTTAGTCTAGGAAAACTTGACTAACAAGAAATTGGGTTAATCGAGAGATTGATTAACCCAATTAAAGGGTTCAACCTAGATATAGTAATAATCCAACTTGAGCTTTTATCAACTATTTTGTGTGATAGCCATTTGGTCTTGAGAAAGCCAAATTGGGCAAAATCACTCTTTGACCGAGAGGTATTGAGCGGGTAATTGAGAGTTGATAGCTATAATACACCCCGATCAACAAAACAAGAATTAAGGTTTTTATCCCATTAGGCAAACACCCAGGTGATGGTCGCAACCCTTGGCTTTTTACCAATCTGAAAAACATCAAAACAATTATCCTAGTCTTATTTCTTTACTCTGCAAACTTAGTGTAAAACTAGAAGTAGAAACAAAACCCTTTTTGTGGAAGTGGAAATTAAGATAATTCAATTTCACGCATTAGAATATATACCCCTAACTCCCATCTAGCTCCCTCTGGATTCGACCCCAACTCTTCGTTGGGTTACTATAATTGCAATCGATCTTTTCATACCTTGTTTTGAGGTGTGCACTTGGACGCGATCAATAATGTCTATCATGATACTAGGCACGCCAACAACTCAGACATTACTAACACTTCCAAATTTTAACATATACTAAAACATGTTTAAATAAGTAAAACTCTCATAAAAGTGGATAAAAATGTCATAACTCAATACATAAGTTTCCCAAAACTAGGGTGTCACTCAGTGCATGAGCATCTATACAATACTAAGTACATTGTCTAAGAAAGTAGAACTGAATAAATAAAACTGAAAGATAAACTGAAAGATAGGGGAATGAGAGTCAAGGTCAGCGGATGCCAAATCAACTACCTAGATGATCTCCAAACAGGTAATACTCCACGATCAATAATCATCGTGCCCGAAAATGCCTGGATCTACACACGAGGTGCAAGGTGTAGTGTGAGTACACCCAACTCAACAAGTATCACAAATAAACAAGGCAAGGTAAGAGAAACTTAAATTATTGAGGATACTAGTTAATTCAGTGTAATTCTGCCCTTTTTTACCAACACAACTCAATTTTTAAAACTAACTCATAAGGCTTCGTGAAAAGAATATATGTGTGTGCATGTGCATTGTTTCTCAAATACCCTGCTCAAATAGTATTATGGCATGTAGAGGAAGGAAACAAGTAAATCAGATAAATGATCAAGGGAATACAAGTCCCACACATTGCACGAACAACTCACGTGCTGCACGGACAATTCACGTGCGACACGGACAACTCACGTGACAATAATATCAATTTATGGATCCGCACGGATAACTCACGTGCTACACAACCAACTCACGCTCCAATAATATCAATACATGGATCGACATGTACAACTCATGTGCTGCACGGAAAACTCACGTGCCAATAACATAATCCACATGGCATAGCCGCAGGCCCGGTCCAAAAAATATCATACAAAAGCAATAAAACAAGTGTACAGGTATATGATGAATGAAATAAGATTTCTCATGTCCCTGGAATAGTGTAAATAACATGCTAAAGTGAAGACATGTGCAAAGTATGCTATCGTAGCTCGAACCGAAAATCTCATCAATGAAAAGCATTTATTAAGTTCATTCAGGGGTTAAACCTTTAAGTGGCCTCATCATGGCCCAATTAGATCACATAAGCTGTTACAACATATGAGATATCAAAGCTTAAAACTTAACAGTCATTTCTAGGCTTATAAGAGCCCGAGCACAACCTAAACATTAATATATATAATCTCGGTGCTCGCTCATGGGCTCATCCCCATGCCCGTGCGCACACAATAGTACATGGCTATCCCAACAATTCAGGTAGTTGGTGCCTTAACCGAGTTTAAATACGATACTTACCTCAAGCAAATCGAATCTCTCTGCTAGCAAGCCCTTGCCTCGCGAATCAGCCTCTGAACGCCTCGAATCTAACCACAAACAATTCGACAATCAACTCAAGCTATAGGAATCCATTCCATATAAAATGCTAAGTTCTTAATCAAAAGTCAAAAAGTCAACTCAAAAGTCGACCCCCGGGACCACATCTGAAAATCCGATAAAAGTCACAAAATCCAGAAGCCCATTCAACCACGAGTCCAACCATACCAAATTTACCAAACTCCACCACCAAATCGTCACTCAAATCCCCAAATCAACTCTCCAAATCTCAAGCCGAAACTCCCAAAATTCCACCTAAAAAACACACAAACTAGGTGGGAAATTCAATGGAGAAACAACATTATTGAATAAAAATGATCACAAGTGACTTAAATTAAGAAACTGCTCAAAATCCATCGCAAAAATTGCCTTAGCCCGAGCTTGAAATGTCCAAAATGATTAAAACCTCATAACCCTTCGAATTTAAACTCTTGCAGTGCTTTCGCACCTACGACTCAATTAGCCGCATATGCGGTCTCGCAGGTGCGGGCATTTCTTCCACTTCTGCGGTTTCCCATAAAGGCCACTACCTTCGCTTCTGCAGACCAGACTCCGCTTTTGCGGTGTCGCACCTGCGCAAATTCCATTTCTTCTGTGAAGCCGACTCCTCTTCCACTTTTCTGCATCTACAAAGCCTTTCACGCACCTGCGAGCTCGCAAATGCGGTTGATTTCACGCACCTAGGACGCACCCCAGGCTAGTCCCAGCTTCGCTTATGCGCTTAGCCAGCCGCAATTGCGTCATCACAGCTGCAATCAAAAGCTTCGCAAATGTGATCACACCATAAGTCACAACTTCAATAATGCTTCAAGTCCGATTATCGATCGGTTAACTATACGAAATCAACCTGAGGCCCCTGGGACCTCAATCTCATATACCAGCAAGTCCCAAAGCGTGACATGAACTTAGTCGAGGCCTCAAATAACATTAAACAACATCAAAAATACGAATCGCGCCTCAATTCAAGCCTAATGAAAACTAGAAAATCCCAACTTCTACAAGCGATGGCGAAACCTATCAAATCAAGTCCGATTGACCTCGAATTTCGCACACAAGGGATAAATGACACAATGTACCTAATCCAATTTCCTGAACCAAAATCCAAGCTCGGTAACCACAAAGTCAACTCTCGCTCAAGCTTCTCAATTTTCCAAAACTTCTAATTCTTCAACTTTCGCCATTTCAAAACTAAATCAACTATGGGCCCCAAAATCACTATCCAGACACACTTCTAAGTCCGAAATCATCCAACGGAGCTATCAGAATAATCAAAACACCATTCCATAGTCATTTACACGTAAGTCCACATCTGATCAATTTTTACAACTTAAGCTTCCAACCTTGAGACTAAGTGTCTCAACTCCTTCCGAGACATCCCTGGATCCGAATGAGCTACTCTAGTAAGTTACATAGAAAGACTTAAGCATGGAATAATCAGTAAATGGAGGAATGGGGCTACAACACTCAAAACGACTGGCGAAGTCATTACACACAAGGACAAATTGGATCATTCTTATACCTTTCTTTCAGCAAGTACTCACTCAGACGATTATACCACATTCACCCTGATTATTTCAATCCGTATAAAGATTTTTGAAGTTTTATTGAATAAGTTTTCCGAAAACCTTTATAATCTTCAGGCACTTTAAACCCTTCATGGATTCACATATTAATTTCGTTGTCTGATTGTACCATAAAAATAGTAAGGTTGTGATAACATCCATCATATGCATATCAAGTTTTTCATGAAATGTCAGGTTTATAAGATACCTAAAGGTGATTGGATCCACCACAGGAGAGTATGTCTCCATATAATCAATGCCTGACCTTTGCGAAAATTCTTGTGCCACAAGTCATGCTTTATATATAACGACTTCATTTTTATCATTTCGTTTTCGCACAAAATTTCATTTGTATCTCACTGGATTTATTCCTTCAGGTGTTGGGATTGTTTGTCCGAATACTTCACTTTTTTAAGTGAAGTCAATTCTGCCTGAATAACGTCTTATCTTTTTGGCCAATCATTTTTGTCTGTCTACTATCATCGACAGATTTTGGTTCAAGATCTTCATCTTGTTGCATTTTTTCAAAAATAATATTATAAGTAAAAATATTGTCGACAATAATATTATTTCGGTTCCATCTTTTTCACGTAGAAACATAACTTATTTAGATCAGGTACCTGGACCACCTGTAAGGTCTTATCATTTGTTATGTCAAGGAGCTCTTTTTGAGCAATTGCCTCCATATTATGATCACCTAGATCATTTACTCCTTTTCTCTTTCGAGAATTTTTATATTTGGAACCAAGTGGTCTACCACATTTCAAGCGTAACTTAGACTCGTTTGTATTTATAAATTGTCCAACCGGGACATCAATTCGAACAAGAGCATTAGCAGCTGGAATGTGTGACTTAGTCACCCTTGGTAGGTCAGTGAATGCATATGGTAGTTGATTTGCAATATTTATAAATAAAGTATCTTTTGGACCTCATGTTATTATTGATTTGTTCAAGGATCTAAATGAGATAGTGATAATGCATTCCATTTTATCTCCTTTTTCAACTGCTTATTTTCTCCCCCTAATGTTGGGTATATCGATTTATCAAAATGGAAATTAACAAATCTTGCCGTAAATAAATCTCCAGTCATAGGTTCCAAATATTTTTTAATAGAAGGAGATTCATTGTAACGACCCAGACAGTCGTTTTGTGTGTTGGGACTCCGTTCCCGTGAATGACTCTTCCCATAGCGACTACTCATGCCTTATGACTTGTGTGGGCCGGTAGTTCGAGATTCGGGAGTGTTTTGGCCAGTTCAGGAACACTTGGTTCCTGAAGGCTAGCCTATTTGGCTGATTTTGGTTCCGAGCAGCATTTTGAGCAAACGACCTCAGAATTGAGTTCTGACAGCTCCAGCAGCTCTGGATGATGATTTCGGATTTGGGAGTGTGTTCGCCTTGGGTTTCTGATGACCTGGGAGTATTTCGGCACCTGAATTGGAATTAAGGATTTCATGTGATTTGGAATTCATCCTGGAATTGGACCTCGTTATATCATGGTCCGAATGGAATTCCAGAACTGGCAATAGCTCCGTACAGTCATTTATGACTTGTCCGCAAAATTTGGGGTCATTCCGAGCAGTGTAGACCTGTTCGGCGTATTGATGAGCCATTGAAATTTTTCTTGAAATCCTAAGTTTGATCTAAGGGGTTTTGGAGAGTGATTCTTGGTTTGGATGATGTTTCAAGTGTTCTGAGAGCTCAAGCAAGTCCGTCAAGTGATTTAAGACTTGTGGGTATAATTTGACGAGGGATCGGGTGGGCCAGGGGGTCTCCCGGACCCCGACCGGGGTCAAAAACCAGCAATTGAACTGCTGGTGGGAATTTACTGGTGTGACCGCACCTGCGGCCCATGAACTNCGACCTTCTCTCCGCAGGCGCGGCTCCGCAGGAGCGGACAAAGGCCCGCAGGCGCGACCTTTCCCAGGGCCCCAGGACATCGCAGGAGCGGCCTATTCTCTTCAGCCGCGGCTCTGCAGGCGCGGACAAAAGCCTGCAGGTGCGAGAAATTTGCCCAGTGCCCAGACCATTTTCCGCAGGCGCGATCCAAAGTCGCAGGTGCGGAAACTGCTGGGCAGTTCCATTTAAAAGGCCAAGTCGCGAATTCATTTCCTAAAATCACATTTCTTCCATTGTTGACGATTCCAAGAGCTCCAGAACGGATATTTTGGCCTAGGAACTCATGTAAGTGATTCCGTAACCCTCCGCATGTAATTTCTTCCGTTCTTTGAGAATTTCCTCTTTCTAATTCATGGAAATTCATAAGAT
>ML298267.1:1691-68834 GCA_005239495.1 Nicotiana undulata | reverse complement strand
AGGTGGGTGGGTGTGGGGTGGGGTGGTGAGGGTAGGAAATAGGGTGGGGAAGCTTGAGAATGAGTTTTGGAAAATATTTTCCCTACTTTTGATAGGGAAAAATGAGTAGATAAGAAAAAGATTTTCCAAATCATTTAAACTAACCAAACATGGAAAAATTAAAAAATATTTTTCGAAAAATATCATACCAAACACACCCTAAATTTCAAATACTATTTTCACTTGAAAAAATTTCAAACATTTTTTTGGAATTTTACAATTCTTATGTCCAAACGAAGCAAAACTTTTGCGTTGTTAAAATATATTTCTGAAGTATTATACTAATAATCGACCACAAAAGGGAAAACAAAGGAAGAGGGCCCAACCGGGTTCGAACCGGTGACCTCTTGATCTGCAGTCAAATGCTCTACCACTGAGCTATGGACCCTTGACGCCTGCTAAACCCTATAGTTTTATATTATTTCTACTATCACTTTCAACCCATTACTTCTTCCCGCCTCCGTTTCTTCTGTCACGCTCTCTCTCTCTCTCTCGCTCTCTGTCAGTAGAGAAGCAGAGTGGGCCGCAATGGTGTCGCCGCACGGCATCAAACTCGCTGTTTATCTCATCTCTTCTTACTTCGGCGATCTGAATGCTGTAAAAACCTAAGACCTACGTCTCAAGATTTCTATGTTTTAATTTTTCTTCCCTTTTAGGGTTACTCTATCCTCTTATGCACAAACTTTGTAGGTGCTTCTCAATTTAACTAAAATAAATTTGTTGATTTCTAATTCATCTTCTGATTATTTTTGCAGAAAGTTTGCGAGTGCCTGTTGAAAAGAGGAACTCAATCATTAGCACAAATTGTACGTTTCACTGAGCTTAGCAGAGAGAATGTTAGGAACTGTTTACTTGTTCTTATTCATCACAATTGTGTTCAAGCCTTTGCAGTTCAACAAGAAGGTACTGTCACTAATGCCACTAGTACTACTTTCTCATATTACAAATTAGTAGCTTTTTCAATTAATTTATATACACCGTCACGTAAGGAATTTTTACACTGTCAGGCCACTTTTATCTATACATATCCTTTGGGTGACCTAATAGTGTAAAAAATTATTTCTTTTTACTGACAATGTATATAACTTAAGACTCTTTTCAATTTGTGGATAGATAATGAGAAGTTACTTGATATCTGATATATTGATTGCCATTTAGGTGCATTTGGGGAGGCACCAAAAGTTATTACAAACTACATGGCATTATTTGACAACATAATACATAAATTGAGGTTCCCTAAGTTTTTAGAGATTGTGTCCGAGGTACTCGGAGAAAAAGTCGGAAAAGAAGTGAGTTTTGAGGTTATCGTTAGGTTTTAATTTTTGTTGCCGTATTTCGAGCTGATTATATTCTATGTTTATGGTATTGAATGTGTTTGTTTGTTTGTTTTCTAGTGTGAAGAGATTTTTGAAGGGTTGCTTCAACATGGTAGGCTTTCACTCAACCAAATTATAGATAGATTCAAGCAGACATCAAATCAAGGTGAAAGAATTATCCTTTCTGTAGTTCTCTGTTAAATGTCTTGTAAACTCTGATTATAGACATCTATGTTCTTCATACATTAAGCAACTTTTTAGCTTTATGATCACCGGAAGCTATTGCATAGTTCAAACAGCAGCCACTCCTGTTCTATTTCATAACCACAATTTGCATTTTATTTGTTTCTTGATTATGACTACTTGAACCTGAAGCAACAAAAGTTGGGTTGTCAATCTTCTAAAAGCTTAAGCTGCATATCCTAAACATCTTCTTACTTTAAGAGGCCCTCGACACTGTCCAGGAGATTCTAGCGCTGAAGCTGCACGAGCTAACTTCAACAAGCTAGTTAACGCTCGATTCGTGGAACGCTGTCCTGCCCCTGAACCATTTCTTGGTCCACCAGCTGAAGAAGAAACTGCTGCAAAGAAACAAGGTGCTAAATCTGCCAAGGTACTGTGATGTCAAAGTTTATTATGATGATGGAAACTTCTTTTCAATACTGTTTTCCATCAAAGACCTAATGACTCCATGTGATGTTGGTTTTCCGCTCCATTTTTAATTTAACTCTAGAAATCTGTGCAATCGTTGCCTTCCTTCTTAAGATGAAGAACTTAGTTCAGCATGTGCTTTGGCACTGTTAATCATAGATTGCAAGTAAATGTCATGGTGATTTTTGCGAGCAATAGCATACTTCTTCTTCTATCAACCAGCAAATCTTCTTACGAGAGGTCGAACCGTCTGAGTTTAAAACTAGATATTGCCATATCACTCTCATGTGCAAGTTTACAACAAGACATTGAAGCTTTTGCTATGATGGACAATAAAACATAACAAATTGAGGAGTTTCTTGTCCAATTGGCTAAGAAGTTTGGTTCATTCTTGACTGTTTTACTTAAACTCATAAGTGTCTCAGGGCAAAGGCTATGTCAGCACCATATATGTTTTCCACACATTATTTATTTACAAGACAAAATTTTCTTCCCAATAAGAGCCTATCTATAATTGGAAAAGGTCAGTCATAATTGGAGTATTTTTAAGCAGCTTCCGAAAATAAAGATTAAATTTAAGCTTCATCAATATTTTACAGTGTACTTGCCCCCAGGGCCTAGCTCAAGTGGTAAAGGGTGGTGGATTTGTGTCTTAGGTCACAGGTTCAAGTCCCCACACTATGCAAAACAAAGCCTGGTATTTAAGTGGAGAAGGGTAGAGGGGCGGGCCCATTATCCACCGAGTTTCGAAGGCTGCGGTTGGTCCAAAGGATCGGCCCCAGACGGATTTCTCGGTCATCAAAAAAAAAATTACAGTGTACTTTCATTTATCATTTGAAACTGAGGAATCCATGTTGAAGTCACAGAAAATGACAGTAAACAAGCAAAAGAGAGATGAGACAGGATTCTCAGCCAGTGTTGTCAAAGGCGCTCTTAATGTGTGCTTAAGTCCTGAAGTGGGGCACAAAACATGTTGACCGTTTCTCCCTTACTTAGCGGGCGCTTCAATGCCGTCTTCAAGGCACTAAGATATACTTTTCCTTGCTAATGAGCGGAATCTAAGGAGGCGACTCTAGAAAATTGATACTTCACTTTATTGCAATTTTTTTCAATTTCTTTGTCCATATGTTTGTTATTCATGCTTATAATTATTAGTCTTAGAGTCCCAACGAATTTTAGAGCTTTTTTGCACTTTTCACCTTTGATAACACTATTCACAATGTAAAACAAATGCTCTAGTTGTTTCAATTATATGGCACTCTTTCCATTTCGGATCATTCCGAAATGTTTGACGCAATTCGCTTTCTATCCAACTTTAACAACTTCTAAAATTCAAATCCAATAAAGTCAAGTTTTAGCTTTGGTGTGATATTTTATATCAAACTAAATTTTCAACTAGTACTTTAATATTTCGTCCATTGCCATTAATAATTCATAAGTCAAAATAATATTTTAAATGCCATCCTCAGTCAAACACTGTCATACAAATAGTAATGGAGGGAGCACTAGCATGGGGATTCAAGAAAGGAATTTAGGTTATATCTACAGAATTTTTGGGCAATCATGAAGCGTTCTTTCAAATAAGAGATGCTGCTTCCTTTTTTAATAAGAAGAATACTGCTACCAGTATTAGGTTATTTGGGGTGAGGAAGTGGATGAGAGCATTAGCAACCTTGTAAGTTGGATAACAAAATATAGTGCAGAAAAAGCTATCTAAGTTGGTATTTTATTGTTCATGTTCTTGATTTTGTTATTTACTGATGAAAACAGATTGTAAAACAAACCATTGAACAACGAGCCTTGGCAGCAGCAGCTCCAATGGAATCCATGAGATTCTTAGTTGAAACAGACACCTGGAATGAGGCTTCTGTGGAAACAACTGACGAAAAGACTACCTTTGTGACACTTGGCACAAAGGTTGGTATAATATTTTCATTATAGATATCTATTTTGCTAGTCGGCTGATCTATTATTTTGTGATTTTAGCGGAAGCAAGATAATTTAGAGTCAAACACAGAACTGCTGGCTACAGATGAAAATAAAGTACTCTGGCGTGCCAATTTTGAAGAGTTTATTCGCCGCTTAAGGCACAAGGTTGGTCTGTCAACTTCTTGTGATGGAGTACCAATACATTCAAATTAGTGTCATTGTTAGGTTATTTCGCAAAAATCGTTAAACCATCAAAGAAAACAGTAGAATTGAAATCTCCTTAGAATCTCAAACAATGCCTTGCTAGAATCACAGCTATTATCAAACTGTATGGATTGTAGGCTTGCGTTGCAAATGTGAAAGTGCGTGTCAATAATGATGCTGCCATTGTGCTTGCTGCGACCCTGGAGTTGAGTAGACATTCTGAGACTAAAGTGAGAATCGATAACTCAGGTGAGTGGATTTTATTTACTGGTCAATTAATTTGAAACATGTCTTTGACCTCTTGCTGATATTACTAACAGATAAATAGAAACTAAAGTTTGCATTTGTCCAAAAAAAAGGAAGAAGAGGATGTGGATGATAATATGCTCAACTGTGGGTGGGTGCATTGTGACAACTGACGCATATGTATATGCTTGAGATGAGGGATTGACAGCATCATGACATAAAAAGACATGATATTTCACATCTACAAAGTTCACCAGCTTTTCTTCATAAAATAGAAACCCCACCAACTTTAATCTTCGGCCTTGCTTTTGAGGCTTTAACATCTTGAGCTTTTTGTGAAGGTACATTCATGTTGAATCATATACTCATATATGGATAACTTTCTAGACTGGAGCCTGAGCCTTATAGACCCTTTTCAGAGACATGCACAACAGTGGCATGCTTGCTTCTATACTTTTCTGTAGTTGAGTAATTTCTGTATGATAAGGTTTGTAATTGAGTAGAAGTCGTGGCCTGTACAGTTTACATTTTTGTACTTGCTTAAGATATTGTGCCAAAAATTTGCATTTGGTTTGTTTTTGTGAAAGGTAGCAATTATTCCTGTTTTAGCTGTTTCATTGTAGTGTTATCTTTGGCTTTAAATTTCACGACTCTTTTATCCCACCTTCTAAATGTGTTGGTCATTATATTTTTTTCACTGAAATCTGAATCATTATTTGCAGTTCCTCAGTCCATAAATGCTATTTATGATGAGGTGATAAAGAGGGATGGTGGTCTTGGTATGGATTTGGAGCGTATCAGAGCTTCCCTTGTTGAATTAGGATGTGAATCCCCATTGATGGCAATAGATGAAACTTATAGTGTAGGTAAGCATATCTATCCATACTTGACTTTTCATTGTAATTTAATCTTGAGCAAAGTCCAAAACCTTGTGGATTCTGGTGTTTGATTTCCGCTATAACAAGTGATAGTATGTGTCCACAGATTTGAAGAACATTATTGAACAGGCTCGCATTGAAGAGGTTGGTTACAAATTTATAGACCAAGGTTACTGTTTCAATTTTCTAAAATCTGGCTTACTTCGTCTCAATATGCTATAACTTGCAGGTGGAATCCATTGTATTAAAAAGGTATGGAAGGGAGGCCTACAGGATGTTCAGATTACTGTCAAAAGCTGATCGTCTTCTTGAAACTGATAAGGTATCACAGGCTTGCTGAATGTATGTTGATTTAAAGGCAACTTAATTTGAACGCATTACCCATGCTAGATCTCAATGAATCGTTGAGTAGCAATGGGGGCTTTCAAGGATGTAGCGTAGAGGTCAATGAAGTGGGTGAAAACCATCAGAGGCCAGGTTGAAATCCCAGTTCAGACAAAAAAAACTCTAGGTGATTTTTCCCCATCTGCCTAAGCTTTGGTTGACGGAGTCACCCGGTACGTCACTGGTAAGAGGTACCTGGTGAAACATTCGAGGTGCCCACAAGCGGGTCCAGACACCACCTTTATGAGAAATAAATAAATGGCAATGAGGCTTCTCTGTGCTTGCCAGATCTTATTTATCATGGGCTGTCTTCCCTGTTTCTTTGTAGTCCTTAAAATATCTATTATCAAGTCCAGCTAATGTTGTTGAGGGACGAAAAATACTTCAGTGAAATCATTAGGCATAGATAGCTATATTTTTTTGTTGAAACTAGTTTATTTGTTTGCTGTCAACTTTAATTGATGACTATCATTTCAGTTATCTCCTATTTTTTATTCAAAAGCTTTATTTATTATCAAAATGCCAAGTTTACTTCACCCAGAAATATGCATTGCTTAGTGCAGGAACTGGGAGTTTATATCTCTTTGGTTCTCTAAATTGTAATTTACTGTAGCAAATGTAAGTTTTAATGTAGGCCTTTAAAACATTTGGTCCCCAAATGTAGCAAACACATTTCACAAAACTGAAGCTAACAATAATAATCATTAGATAAAGTATGAAGGGAATAAGTAAAAATGGAACAGATTATAGGATTTGTGTGTTTCTTTTTTCTTTTCTTTTTTAATAAGGAAGAGTGTAGTAGGATAGCATTCTCCCCATTTTTTTATTTCTTTAAATGTCTATATGGCATTTTTGTCTTTTTTTTAATTACTCCAATTCATTCCCTTTCCCCTGCATCATCTGGAGTCCATTTCAGTTCACCCTCTCCTTGAACAACAACCACCACTGTTGCCCCATCACCACCCTACAGCCCTCTCCACCACGAATAAACCACCAGGAATAAACCACCACAAGGCTATCCTTATCACCTTAAGAGAGCTCGCAGCAACCTCCATACGCAAACACTATTTCTCTGTCCAAACACCACCTCCAAGCAGCCAGTACCAATCACAGGACTCCAACAAAAACCACCAGTCACCCTCAAGCCTTCATACACAAATTCAATAGCTCTTGTTAAGACTAGACTGCCAATTGTTTCCAACGAACTGCAACTTTTCTGTCAAATGGGGAGGACTTCCAATTTCTAATTGTGAGTAAAACCGAATTTTGCATCAACTGTTAGAAAATATGTTTCAATTGCAAAAGTTACTGATTTTTTTTTTTTTGCGACACGTTATTGTGTGGCTTCATCAGTTCTGGTGAGCTTTTTAGTTCAGCCAAAAGTGGGGCAGCTCGGAAAAGCTATTTGGATTCTCAGATCCTAGCGCTGCCATTTCCGTTTTTGTCCTGTTGCCCATCCTTGTTTCCTTTGGCTGCTGGAGTTCAACCATCTGCCAAAGTTCAATTTGGTTTCTCCAACATACTTGAAGATGGATGACTGTAGAGGGGAGGAGGCCGCAGATACCTAGGGTCAAAAACAAATGTATCAAGAACTTGTATTTTTGGTGTCATAGTAATGCCTTAGATTGGATGGATCAGTGCTCGGAATTTTTACACTTGGTAGGGGGAAAAATGTAGTATGTTGGAGTGAGAGCTGCAGTTATGACCTGTAACTTTTTCTATTCCATCTTGGTACCTTTTCAGTATATATCTTTACTTTAAAAAAAAGGACTGGCTGTAGCGAATTGCAACTCACAAAGCTGAAGAAAGTTGGGTTAAAGACAGAAAAACCCTTATATTAATGTACTAACAGGGGTATTTTGGACAATCGTGGGTACAATGCTAACCTACGATGGCCATGTAGTAGGTTAGCAAAACCCTCTCTCTCTCTATATATATATGTGTGTGTGTATTTATATTTGAAATCTAGATGTATAGAGAGATAAGGGGTCTGGATCTGATATTTCTTGATATAACTATGTTTGTTCCATGAAATTATTGCTCACATGTAGAGGCTCCTGAGAAAGTATGCATCATAAGAACAATGTTGAAGTGCTTTCTTGTTTGAGTTTTTACAGAATATTTGGGTGATCGAAGGTTTTCTTTTTGCATGCTACAATTTGTTGATAAATGAGATGAAAGCAATCTTACAATACTGTTTTCTTTTCAGATTTCAGATACCACATTTGTCGAAAAGAAAGATGCAGTCAAGATTCTATTTAAGCTGTGGAAAGATGACTACTTGGAGATGAAGGTAATATATTTCTGGGCTTCTGTTGTAGTAGAAGAAGAAAATCTCCTGATTGGAATGCTTCCATAAAATTGAAGACCTTTGAGAGTAGAAAAAAAAAATATCTCGAAAATATTTTGTGGATTTTCTTGCTGTCTTATGCCAATGTCATGGAAGCAGCAAAATGGCATATTTGGCTTGCTTCTGTATCTTAAGATAGCTAAAGCCAATATGAAGGGAGGGTAAGTGCTGTCTTTTACATGCTATAAAGTATATCTTATGTCTCGCTAAATAGTAGCATGCCTTACTCTGATATATCCCATGGTGGCGATGATTTGAGTATGTTTCCGATCGCAGGATGAATTCCAGGGGAGGTGCTCTTGCTAATCTATTCTCGTCTCACGTAATCCACGAGATAATTTGTTCTTTTTGAAAGTAAAATTTTGTATTTCGCTGATCAAAATGAGACATTTCTAGACACCTTGAGCATACCCTGAAATTCATAGAGCTAAAAAAAAAGATCTTTATTTAAGCAGCAAAAATATCCTTTGGAAGTACTTATAGAAGAGAGTCCTTTGGAAGTTCCAGATACTGTGCACAACTTTGTTGATTGAGATCCATACGCAAAATTGTGTGTGTGTATTCTTTTTTTTTTTGGAGGGGGGGGGGGGTCTTAAATTTTAGCTCAAGTTGGATGATTTGGGAGACCGTGTCTAACCCAGCAAAATTACCCGATTATGCAAAGCGGGTGAATTGTTAAGCTCCTCAATAAGAAAATCTATCAGTTTGAATGCCCTGTTTAAAATCTCAAGAATCTAGGGCATGGCGATCATTCTGATTCATCAGGAGTACAGGGGAATGGTTGCTTCTTCCTGCTGTCTTTCTTTCTATAAGCAGAAACATTGCTACTAACTAAACACGTCCTTGCTTCAGCAGCAATTCCCTCACATCTTTTAAGGTCTCCATCCATAGTGAAGCGAGAAAAGGAAGGTGGATAATAGTGAACCTTCACACAGCGTCAATAAATCTCACAATCAACTAAGGTCAAAAGGTCAACAAAGGATACAATAAGTAGCTGCATGAGATAGCATAAATGCCCACTTATGCAACGAGGAATTTCTCCTTATAAGCTCAAAATTGTTTTATTTTCCAACTGCGACTTATTTTGAAGAAAGCTTGTTATTCTTCTTTTCTTTGTAATACATGCAAGCGCGCGCGCACACACACACACATATATATATATAGAGAGAGAGTGTGTGTGCATTGAACAAAGCTTCTAACACATAGTAGTGATATTCCCCATTCACTCCAGAAAGTTATTGCACATGGAGCAAGGCAATCAGAATTCATATATATATATATATATATATATATATATATATAGAGAGAGAGAGAGAGAGAGAGAGAGAGAAAGTGTGCATTGAACAAAGCTTCTAACACATACTAATGATATTCCCCATTCACTCCAGAAAGTTATTGCACGTGGAGCAAGGCAATCAGAATTCATACTGTGGAAAATCAATAAGCAGTCTCTTTGGGAACATGTTCTAGATGAAATGTACCATGCTGCCCTTAATTTGAGATTGAGAATAACACACGAGCAAGAACAGGAAAAAGAGGTTTGTTAGAGCTCACCTATCAATGTTCTTCTTCTGTCTATTGCACGTTATTTTGTTATTTTTCGCTTATCTTCTATTTTAATGAACTCTGCAAGTGTAGGTTGGCAGATAATGTCTTTATTAATGAACCAAATAATTAGTTATTTTATGATCCTCGAACAGTATGCATGTTTTACCGTGGACATGACCGTCGATAGGAAGGTGGGAGGTCGAGGATTAGGGTAGCAGGTTAGGTAGTTGAGTGTTTGCCTTGTTCATACCAGTAGTTTTAGTGCCTGCCTTGTATTGTCTTATTCTTATATTTCTGTTATTACTTATTGTTTCTTTTGCTTCAGTTTTCTTATTGGTTTGTTGGTGTTGCTGCTTGTTGTGACACCTTCCTTTTTATCCTTCTTGAGCCTTTTTACCCTTTTTATCTTTTTTCTTTCCTAAGTCGAGGGTCTATCGAAAACAACTTCTCTACCTTCTCGAGGAAGGGGTAAGGTCTGCGTACACACTACCCCTCCCCAGTGGGATTACACTGGGTTTGTTGTTGTTGAACAGTATGCATTTGAGACCATCCTTCATTTTAGGTTATGTATCTTGTATTGAAAGATGATTGACTGACAACAAAGTTCTTTTGCTTGTCTAAGACAGATGTATCAATTGGCTAAGAATTAATCTGTCTAGAGACTGACACGAACCAAAAAGGAGTAAACAGTCTTCTAATTCTACTTTGAGACACGAACCATTTATGTTGAATGCAAACTTGAATGTGAGATAGTTATCTATTCTGCGACTTTAAACCTAGTTGTGGTTCTTCCACTTTTTTCCGGTTGCTGGGCAGATTAAGTTTTCAAACACAATATCAAGAATGATATAGTGGAAATGAACTTGTCATTTCCTGTTTCCGTCAATCATGATGGAAGATTAACAAAGAAAGTAATAAGCAAGGAAATTATAAGCAATCCATTCGATTTGTGTTTGAAACCTGGTAGATGGGGTAAATTATTGCAGACATGGGAAATCATTAGGCTAAAGTAATAATTCAAATATAGTGGGGTAGTCTGATAGTGAAACGATAGCATTCGGTCATGTAAACATGCAGGTCAAGAAAGAATACAAGTATCTACAGATATTTTAAGCTGCATATATTATTTGGAGAGGCTGTAAAAAGTTGACGTAACGGGGAGAGAACTAGACCATTTTAGTTTTCGCTTTCCCTCAAGTGGAAGGAGTGATCTAGCGCGCCGCATAACTGTGGAAGACTGGGCCTTAAATACAAATAATCTGTTGTTTTGATTTCACACAATGCGAGAATGTCATACGGTTTCGACTTCAGAGTTACAATTGGGTGTTCCTATTCCTGAGGGGGAGAGTTGAGTGAATTAGGTTTAGGCCAACCTCAGCTTTACATTGCCTTGGTTTCTTGTTAAGGTCAAGTTGCAAAACTTTTTTCTTTTTTGTTTGTTCCTATGTCTTGCCATTAACTTCATTGTCACGACCACCACTTACCACTTCGCTTGCTACATCTATGGTTTGGACCATAGTTAGGAAAGATTCTTGAAGGAATTGTGCAAGTTCTTTTCCCCTTATTTTGCTTGTCTGAAGTAGAAATCCACGAAAAAATTAATGCTAAACGGAATGTCGGCTAAAATCACCGCTCTTGCATGAACTGGAAATCTCCTTCATATGTGAAAAAGCTCTCTTGCATTTACCTTTCCCTTCATTGACTATTATTTGATTCACATGCTCTGATATCTTAACCGTTCGATGTCATATGTGCCAGATTCTTCAGATGCCCAGAGAGAAGCTGGTAAAGGAGCTGCACAGTGAACTGCACAACAGATACAATCGCCTAAGAAAAGTCCGGATTACTTTGGAATCTTCCCTAATGAATCTTGACGATGCTCTCATGCTCTTCCATGACTTTTAAATTGAGTATTTACATCTTATTTCCCACCTTTCTTCCCTGACCTTCCTCCCTCCCTTTTTTTCTTTTTTATTAGATTATACTTTTTGTGCCCTTAGACAATCAAACACAAAAAATTTTTTGTAAGATCTTGCTGTTCTCATTGCATTTTGTATACAGTTTGACCGACACCAATACGACATGTCATCACTCATCATGAAGTATATTAATCCATGCAGGCTATTTTCATTTCTTGAACCATGAGGGGACTAATTAGGAAACCTGGTGCTGTCAATTTCTGTTTGGCTTCAACTCTTTTTAAATGAAAAATCAAAATTCATAATAAGCAATAAAAAGAATAGCATGTTCATTTGCCGCATTTCACTTCTAATGGAATCAATTTAGAACATCTGCTTTGTATTGTCCAGTAAGTTGAGTCCCGCTGGTTTTCAAATACCTTTTGAAATTATGTGATTGAATAGAAATGCTGAATTTTCGTACACAAGACTATCCTATCAGGTTATGACAACTAGAATCACGGGCGCATGCACAATCAGTTTCCTTGCTCATTCTTATAATAAGACAATTTAAGTTTGCAGGTCAGTGTACACTGCGAAATCACAAAATGTTTCTTCATACTTGTTAGCTTGTTAGTTGTCACAGGTTATGTACATAAAAGATTTGCTGCCTATTAACTTATCTTGTGAATGTCAGGAACAATACCAGACCTTTTGCTACCGTAATGACAGTAATCATTAGGAAAACAAGTAACTAAGTATAAGTTTAAGTTGTAAGAAGAATATGATTTGCAAAACTCTTGCATGGATTCAATGCAATGAAATAGTGTTTAAGTAGCTGGACGGGTATGTAATTACTCTGCCAATGCTTAATGGAATTCGCATTGCCAATTCAAACAAAGCATATATGAGTTTGTCGGTTGGATCTCTTGATGAAGAACTGTCTTTCCTTTTCTTCTTTGTCCAGGTTTTAGATTTTACTTGGTTTTGAAGTTGACGAGAAACTTGTTCAGGGTAAGAATCTCACCAAATGGAGGATCAACTTCGACGTCTTAAGTTAATAATGATATTTTGAAAATAAACCAAATCTAAACAAAGAAAAGACAGAAGTTAATTTAAATATCCGCTGCTTGTCCTTGCGGTCTCCTCGCTGCCCTTTTGACATTTATTTACCTTTTAGTAGTTGTTTTCAACTTGTTCTCCTGGTCTGCCCGAGATTGCTGGGCTATGAATTCATTGTTCTTGGTTGGTTATCTCTAACAGTCCACAAAAACTATTACTGTATCTTTCATGGAACAAACTCAAAGATGTCTAAGAAAATATTTCCACGACACCTAATGGATCCCTATGTTATCAGACTGTCCACGTTAAAGCATATGCTTCAAGCAAGTTCCACAAAATGACATTGAACTGTCGAAGCAAGCCTTGTTACTCCTTTAAACTACCATTTCAGTCTCAAAGTGCAAATTTTAGTTAAATAACTCTCTTTCCTCTCTTCCTCGATAGAAGAGATGAGGCAGATACCTTATCCAAAAAAACGAAGAGATGAGCCGTTGCATGCACCTTTTACAAATATGACTATAGATGAAATTTGCAGCCTATACAAGAAAGCCTCATAACAGGCTTCACATAAATAATTGCATTCAATGTATCGGCCGCTGCTGAACAGCTTTTAAACCAAAACAATGTGCAAAAGGCTATTCGGCAGTTCCCTATTGGAATATGTCCTAGACTTTTATCCCTACTGTATCATTGTTATAAAGTCCCAGACCAACAGGAGCTAGAGTGCAAAACAATCTATACTTTAATCAGGCACAAAATGTTTTAAAATTTCCATAGGCGCCAAAGGGTGACGAAAACTGAATTAAGGGAGGCAGCTGAATCGGCAATACCTGTCCAAATTCATTTCAGTAGAACTATGGTAACAAGCAAAAACAGATAATTAACACCAGCATTACCAGAAAAACATGTACTTGGCAAAAATGTCTAAAATATCACTAATTCCAAAATCTTCAAGGAACATAAATCGGGAACCTTTAGTCACAAGTCTTCGTTCTTGAAAACAAAAATACATTGCAAACATAAAAGCTAGTGAATTAACTAACTGAGTTCTTTGATATCAACCAAGGATACAGGTTTCATTTCTTCTTCTCACCACCTCCAGTGGCCCTGTAAAAGTCCAAAAGAAAAAGAAATGAAACATGAGGCAACAGGCAAGGGTTTGTAACACTCTTCAGTAAAAGAACAATGCTAGTAAATACTAACTTCCTCTCTCTACTGAATGGTAAGAGAAAACAAGACATTACCTCATCTTACGGAGTACACTAGACATCTCTTCTCTCTTCTTCTTTGCCCTCTTGTGAGTGCCCAACTTCCTCTTGGCTACCTTCAAGGCACGCTTGTCCTTTCCAACTTTAAGAAGCTCAGTAATCCTTTTCTCGTATGGAGCAAATCCAGAAACTTCTCTGATAAGGCTCCTCACAAAGTGGACTCTTTTGCTTGTTTTCTAGAAACAAATAAAACGGAAAAAAGATTATGATGTGCTCAAAATATGCAAGTGAAACATGTTCAATTACGAGACAAAAGCATAGCACGCATTGATCCAGATTCCAGCTAGAAATTATTTGATCATGTTTGTTTGTAAGAGACAGTACAGAGAGGGTACACTTCAACAAGACAGCATACAGTCTATACGGAGTATATGAGCGACTATTCACCCCTTCATTCTCAAAGGTCTTTGTCCTGACACTACACCCGACCCATTCTAGCACAAGATATACTTGCACATTCTATATTGTCAAGTGTACTCTTCCTATACCAACAAAATTTCAACTCCCAACTCCAATAAATTGCAAATTGCTCCAAAACCTAAAGTTTCAACATTTTCTTCTAAGACTACCAAATCAAACAAAACCTCAGCTCCCAATTCAATAAACTGTAACTTGGTATCTAAAATCAGAAGTTTCAATTTTTTCTTCTAAGATTACGAAAATCATGGGTATCTGCCAGTCTAAATTCTCAAAAGTTAACCAAGTATTTACAATTTTAGACCCTGTGCTATAAAAGCCAAAGCTGTGTGCAATGCAGCCCAATACGCCATACAAAACTACACAAAAAGTTCCCTCCCGCACCCCACGCATAATAGCCACAGCCCACAGAAACACCTATCAAGGGCATCTTGTCAACACTCTCTACTGTTTAACAATTTCCACAACATATTAAGAGTTCAGGCCAACTAATTTCCTGACCTTTGCGTATGACAAGGTAGAAGTTTAAAAAATATACAGAGGTTCAAATCCAAACAATACAAGCCCGAGCTATCACCATTAAAAAACAACAGAGACATGCAAAACAAAGAATTCAATAACTCACCCCTTTTCTGTCGGAAGGCCGTGGAGCTAATTCCTTCTTGGTCACAACATGGCCTTTGTTTAGCCCAACAGATAGCCCTGTATTCGGCTGCTTCGGAGCCATCACCTGTTTAAACCAACTTTCAACCCAATCATAAAATTGCATTGCCAACATTATCTAACTAAATGATGCTCATTTAAAAGATATCATAGTATTTTCTCTGTCCTAAAAATAAACGCATCTAAAAATCACAACTTCTGGAACTAAAAATATTAAAAAGCACAGGATACATTAAAAAAATAGTATGAATCACAATTCTCATATTAAAAGAATATTTGGAAAATGTTATAGGGGAGATTTAATGAAAGAATAGTTTTGACTCTTCGAATTAGCAACAGTTTCATATAAAATGGCAAAGGGGTAAAAAGTTTGTTCCCTATTCTGGATAGTATCATCATAAACACGACATTTTCCATCACAGCATAAAATACTGAGGATTTATAATACATTTAAATAATAATACTATAGCGCGATACCAAACTAGTATATAAAATGAAAGAGGATCTGAAACAGCAGCTGGAAGAAGGTGTGTGAGTAAATCATACCTCTTCAATTCGTTCGATATGGAAGAAACGGTGAGGAACTAGGGTTGTGAAAAGAGGGGCTAGGGTTTTGGGACAGTGCTGCGTTTTATAGTGGTGATGACTGTGATAATGCGAGCATTTTGAGGGTAAAGTGGTAAATTAGTGTTTGAAGTGTCTTCCATTAGATTCAGTGTTTGGGCCGTTTGAGCTGCTGCAAAAGTGGAAAAGTTTTGAGGAGAAAGCCACTTTTATGGATGTATTTGAAAACTAGTGACAACGTGCCCATGCTACGCCCGGGCCCAATCTTAATATGAAACAGCCGAATATTTTGGAGTAAATTATGCAATATACTTATTCCACCCAAAATAATTACTTGCCTTTATCTATTTTAGAAACTAATTAATGGGTACGCGCCTTGCGCGTATACCTTATCTCGAATACAAGAATTTATAAAATCATATAGTAGTTTTTATATTAAAAATATGTTTGTGTTAACATTACTTAAAAGTTAAACAAAAAAGTGTAAGTTTTTAAAATTAATGGTTATTGATCACATTTAGATAACTCAATAAAGGAAGAAGCTATGCGAATGTTCTTAATCATCTCTATCGATATACTCAACTAATGATTTAACCTAATTAATGCAAAAATAACTATCATAAAAGTAGAAAACAGAAATTACTTTTAGATTAATTTATTCCTTTTCATTTTGGAGTGATTTTTTTTCTCTTATAAGCATGCATCCAGATTCTACATTCTGATGCCTCCGGAAGTTGCCTTCTTATATAAGCAATGCATGACTAAAATTTGTTGATTGATTCGAATGGGAAGAAATACATGTTAAAAATCAAAATCAAAATTATTTCATCAGTTTACGGTTAATGTTTAGTTTCTATATGTGTCTATAGTCAGTTCTCATTTTATTAAAGAAAAGTCTGCTTTGATTAAAAATATTTAATCATTTATAATATCTAAAATACTTTGATAAGAAAATAAAATAATTTGTTAAAAAAAAAAATGAGTATGTAGTGTTTCATTTTTATTGTGAATTTAAATATTTGGATTTAAAATTTTGAAAACATTGATAAGAGATTTTTAGTATGTACCATGATGACTTAGATAAAATAATTATACATCTACTATTTGCTTCTGAGATAATAACTCTAACAGTTTAATATAGCACATGTATTTTTATATTTCTAATTATACAATTAAAGTTATTTTTCACAAGAAATTTGGCAAAGACAATAAGCATAAATTCCTTACTTAACTTATGTTATAATTGCTAAAATATTATAATACATGTTATATAAGGAGTTTGCTATTTCTTCTGTTTCAAATTAGGTGAGATACTTTCTATTTAGTCTGTTTCAAAATAAATGATATATTTCTAAATTTGAATTAATTCAACTTTATACTATTCATTTTATCCATTTACCCTTAATGAGAAGCTTTTATAACCACAAAAATACTTTTACCCCTTAAGCTTTTAAGACCACAAGTTTCAAAAGTATTCTTTTTTCTCTTAAACTTCATGCCAAGTCAATCGACCTCATCTAAATTAAAATGGAGAGAGTACTTATTAGCACATTACGGTTATTTATAAGATGAATATTGCTTATAACATAGGAACTCTGAGTTGTGATTGAAAACTATTTGTGATTGTTTATTGTTGTCTAGTTGTTTTTGGAATTGTAGGAGGTTTACTGTACTAAGACTTAGGGAATGTCCAGCTCTTAGTCAATTTTATTTTTATTTTTTGTACATAATGTTTACTTGGTAATAAAATATCTGTAATACAGAAACTACAATAAATATACGTAGTTGTCCTAGAGTAATCACAATATTTTCAAATTAATTTTCAATCCTATTAGAAATATAATAAATAATATTCGATCCATTCCTATTCAAACCAAATTCGCCTATCAAACAGTTTATATTGTCGACACAGACAAGAAAAAATTTAACAACTATAATTTTAGTATCTCAAAATTAAAATTAAATTCGCCTATCAAAAAGTTTATATTGTCGACACGGACAAGAAAAAATTTAACAACTAAAATTTTAATATCTCAAAATCCTAAATATTAAAAAAATAGTTAAATAACTACTTTTTCTAGTAAGAATAGGAAAATATTGTTAATTACAAAAAAATCTCCTAAACTTAAAAAGATAAAAGTGAAATTTTAATAATACAAAATATAAATGGAGCTGAAGGACAAATTTTCCTATTTTAGGCAACATTGTATTAACTACAAAAAGAAGTCTCCTAAACCTAATTAGAAGGAAAATGGAGAAATTTAGTACTCCAAAGTATAAATGGAATTACAAAGGCAAACTTTCCTAGCGTGTAGCGAACCGTTTAAGAAATTTTTTATTAACAATAAATAACTATTCCTAAATTGTAGGAAAACTAATTAAAAACTTATACCTAAATATTATTGAAATACTCAAATTACTATATTGTCCAATGTGAACTACATGTTTTAAGGGATAAAAAAGGCGAATGACGTTTCGCTAAGGCCTTCATGCTTTTAATATAGTATAGATAATTACAATATATGCATTTGCAACCAAAAGTAATTCCCCGTTAATCCTTCTTCCTATTTTATTCTTGTCAAAGCTAATTTTTCTCCTCATTTTCTCTTTCTTCTCTTATCATTTTCTCCTCTCTTTCTCTTTCTTTCCTTTTGCCAATATCCCTACAATTTTTCATTAGATATATGATCTATCTACCTCTCTCTCCTATCTTTATCATTTGTCCCAGAAAAAAAGAGCTAAAAAAGAAAGATTTATCAAAAAAGGATAGAAATTTCTAAGGTTTCAGTTTCCTACAAATTTGTGAGGTTGTATACGTAATAACAAATTGTCGACGCTCTTTGCGGCAAGTTTTGGTCGTATTCACCTTATCGACTTCACTTTGGAGTTTGACCATCTAATTCATTTCCAAAATCGACAAAATTGTAAAGTACAAATTTGGCGGTATTGTGACAAGATATGTGTTTGTTTGAAGTATTTTGCTGTTGAAATTGTTGGGTGTTGTTAATTGATGGTAGATTATGGTGCTAATGCTAATTTTTTGAGATTTATTATAAGAAAATCTAGTCCACCATTGAATAACTTAAAGCTTGAAATTCATAAAAAGTGTTGGTTGAGTTTGTTTGTAGGCTCTGGTAAAATTTTGAGTCACTTTGATAAAAAATATATAGAGATATATTTTTAGATTTTGGATTAAAATTGAGCTGAACTAGTGAAGAAGATAAATTTGTAATGTATACCAAAATATTATACTATATAGCATTTCTGTAACGATCCGACCGGTCGTTTTGCTTTCTAGAATCCCATGCCCCTAAATGAGACTTCTCGTACTTTCTTTTACTGGTTTATGACTTGCGGGGATGGTTGGTTCAGAATTTGGGAGAGTTTGGATGGAATTTGAAACACTTAGTTCCTTAAGGTTGGTCTTAAATGCCAAGTTTGACTTCGGTCAACATTTCTAGTAAACGACTTCGGAATTGGGATTTGAAGGTTCCAATAGGTTCGTATGATGATTTCGGACTTGGGCGTATGTTCGAAACGGAGTTTGGATGACTCGGGAGCGTTTCGACGCCAAATGGTGAAATATGATTCTTTAAGTTAAAAAATTGAGGTTTGGGACGTTTTTTGTGATATCGAGGTCTGAACGGAATTCCGAGACCGGAAATAGTTTTGTAGTGTCATTTATGACTTGCTCGCAAAATTTGGTATCATTCCGAGCAGTACAAGTACGTTTCGGCGTGTTGGAAGTGAATTCAAGAACCTAAAGTTCATAAGTTGAATTTAGTTGGTTTTGGTGTGTGATTCTTAGATTCAATGTTGTTTCGGGCGTTCCGAAGGTTCGAGCGAGTCCGTATTATAATTTAGAACTTGTTGGTATAGTTGGACGGGCCCTCGAGGGTCCCGGATGCCATTCGGACGTCGTGCGATGCAAGTTTAGGTTCTAAAAGAGTTGTTGGTGCACCAGATCTGGTGCGACCGCACCTGCGATTGGCTAGCCACAGGTGCGAGACCGCAGATGCGGTCCTTTTCTGCATAAGCGTCGCCGCAGGTGCGGGCCCCTTTCCACAGGTGCGATCCCACCCAGTCCCTCCCCTTTTCGCAGATGCGGACACTGGTCCGCAGAAGCGAGACCGCATGTGCGGTCCACTCGTCGCATGTGCGAAAGTACTGGAGGCAGTGATGTTGTTTTAAAAATGGGACTTAGGCATATTTGAGGTCATTCATTTCATCTTTGGGCGATTTAGGTAGATTTTGTAGTAGATTTTAGAAATTTGGGTTGAAATATAGTTGAACCAGAGAAGAAGACGAATTTGTATTGTATACCCAAATAGTATACAAATATACCATTTTGGTATACAATTCATTCCAACTATATACCCTATTAGTATATCTATGTACTATATTGGTATCATATGCTAGTTGAATCATTTTTTGGTTGTACTCGTTACATTTAATTGGTACAATATTTGATTTTCTTTTAATAATAGTAATATAGTACAATATCTTCAAATACTTTATTATATTAATATGTGGTACACTATTTTTTTTATTTTTCTCTTTATGCATGTGTGTTATATAATAGTTGTCACGACCCGAAATCCCCCCCTTCAGGCTGTGATGGCGCCTAATGTTGAACCTTCTAAACAAGCCAACATTTTGAATAAATAAACTCATTAACAGTTAAAAAGAACAGGATAACTAAGGCAACTATGACTAACAATGTGAAAGTTAACAAATTTCAGAACTATATAATAAGCTTCGAAATTAAATCCCTTGAATTTAACCCAGAACTGGTGTCACTAACTCACGAACTGTCTATGAGATTATTAAATACAAAGGGTCTGAAAAATAAATACATATAACTGTCTTTGAACAATAAAAATAAGACAGAACTGAAGGAGAAGGGTAAAAGGTGACGCCAAAACCCACGAACGTCTGTGGGTCTACCTTGATGTCTCCTGAATGGACTGAAGGATACTCCCTCCGTCAATATCCACCGGGTCCGGCTGCGTAATCTGCACAACATAAAGAAGTGTAGGTGTAGCATCAGTACAACCAACCCCATGTACTGAGTAAGTGTCGAGCCTAACCTCGGCGAAGTAGTGACGAAGCTAGGACCGACAATAATTCATACATGTGCAATTCTATGCTCAAACAGAAAATAATAACGGGAATAAACAAGTAGATACATGTACGGGGAGAACATGCTGGGGATAAAGGGGCAACGAATTACCAAAACAGCAGAACAAGATAATAACTGAAATGTAGAAGTAAGACAGGAATTAACATCTCGAAACAAGTAAATAAGCAGCAAAAGGCACGGCATGTCCCCTCGTGCATAGCCTCACAATCACTCGGCACGGAATGTCCCCTCGTGCATAAATAATCAAGTCACTCGGCAAGGAATGTCCCCTCGTGCATAATCTCACAGTCGCTCGGCACAGAATGTCCCTTCGTGCATAAATAATAATCACTCGGCACATAATGTCCCCTCGTGCATATATAATAATCGCTCGGCACGGAATGTCCCCTCGTGCATAGCCTCACGATCACTCGGCACGGAATGTCCCCTCGTGCATAATGTACACATAAACAACAATTCAATATGAAGGTTCAACAATGAGAAGCTCTAAATGTACAGAATTAACCAACAAAATTCTATCGTCCCGGCAAGGGACTTAGCTATAGCCAATCTCCCCAGAGGTATAATTTCAACAATAATAATCCTCAACTGAAACAATTAATCAATAACTTCCCAAGTCATGAAACAACCTCAACGTATCACTTCTAATTAACCAATTACTCATAACACAGAGAATATCAAGAACACGGTATAAATCATCACATTTGACTCACAAGCATGCTTGACCACAACACATAGGTACTCGTCACATTACCTATACGTTGGACATGGAATACACGTAGCAATTTAGACTCTATACCTATTCCCTCAAGCTAAGGTTAGGCAAAACACTTACCTCGGCTCCAAAGATGCAAGTCAAGTCTCTAACACCGCCTTTCCTCTCGAATCCGACTCCGAAACGATAGTATCTAGACATAATTAACTTAATCACATAAATAATGACTCAATAATTCCATCCCAAAGCCTAATTATACATCTCCCAACATTCTTCCAAAAATACCAAAATTCGACCCCGGGCCCGCTTGGTCCAAACTCGAGGTTCGGACCAAAACCCGATCACCAATTCCCCCACGAGCCCGAATATACAATTTGTTTTGAAATCCGATCCCAAAATGAGGTTGAATTCCTAAAAATTCTAAAAGCCCTAACTCTACCCAAAACCCCCAATTTCTACCTTTGAAAACCCTAGGATTCTTGGTGATAATTGATGAAAAACGTTAAAAAGTTGAATGAAATCAATTAGTGAACACTTACCTACGATTTGGGAAGAAAATATCTTGAAAAATCGCCCTAAGCCTTCTATTTTTGAGAAGAAGTTTGAAGAAGAAAGTCTGATATTGTTTTTAAAAGAACTTCACTGCTCGACTCTCGCACTTACGGTGCTTTGGTCGCACCTGCGATCTCGCAGGTGCAAAAAAGGGATCGCACATGCGGAAAATGGCCAGGTCCACCGGGGGCCGCACCTGCAGAATTTTACCCGCTCCTGCAGGACCGCTCCTGCGGAAGATAGTCCGCATCTGTGAGAGGGACCGCACCTGCGGACAAACGTCGCGCCTGCGGTCTCGCACATGCGGCCGTAGGCTTGCAGGTGCGGGCACACCAGAACTGGTGCACCAGCAGTGTTTTCTTGAGTCCAAACACTCCGAATACCTACCCGAAACACCCCCGAGCCCTCGGGGCTCGAAACCAAGTACACACACACCCTCGTAAGCATCATACTGACTAGTTCGAGTAATTAAACCACCAAAATAACATCAAAAACCATGAATTAACCTCCAAAATCTATAGAATTTTCTCAAACTTCATAAACTTCTAAATTTTCCATTTTGGTACGAAACACGTCAAACCAAGTCCGTTTCTTACCAAATTTTACATAACTCATAATAACCATATTAAACCTGTTGCGGGCTCCGGAACCAAAATACGGGCCCGGTAACGTAATTTTCACATCAAAGTTCATTTTCAAAAGCCTTTATTGTTTTCAGAAAACAATTTTCTTTAAAAATTCATTTCTCGGACTTGGGACCTCAGAATTCGATTTCGGGCATACGCCCAAGTACCATATTTTTCTACGGATCCTCCGGGACCGTCAAATCACGCGTCCGGGTCCGTTTACCAAAAATGTTGACCAAAGTTAACTTTATTCAATTAATTATCATAAATTCAACTTTTTATCAAATTTCCACATAAAAGCTTCTCGGCTACGCGCACGGGCTGTGCACGCACACCGAGGTGAGATTAACGGAGGCTCTCGAGGCCTCGGAACACAATTTTAGTTAAATTTACACAGGATGACCTTTTGGGTCATCACAATCTCCACCTCTAAAACAAACATTCGTCCTCGAACAGACCTAGAAAGGTACCTAAATCGGGAAAAAAATGGGGATATCGGCTTCGCATATCAGACTCGGACTCCCAGGTAGCTGCCTGAACAGGCTAACCTCTCCACTAAACACGAACCGAAGGATAACTCTTCGATCTCAACTGACGAACTTGCCGAGCCAATATGGCTACCGGCTCCTCCTCGTAAGTCAAATCCTTGTCCAAATGAACATCGCTGAAGTCAAGTACATGAGATGGATCCGCAATATACCTCCGGAGCATGGACACATGAAACACCGGGTGTACGGATGATAAATCGGAGGCACGACAAGTCTGTAGGCCACATCTCCCACTTTATCCAAAATCTCAAAGGGACCAATGTACCTAGGGCTCAACTTGCCTTTCTTTCTGAACCTCATCACGCCCTTCATGGGCGACACTCGAAGAAATACCCGGTCTCCTACCATAAAGGCCAAATATCAGACTATACGATCCGCATAACTCTTCTGTCTGGACTGAGTTGTACGGAGTCTATCCTGAATGATCTTCACCTTGTCCAAGGCATCACGGACTAACTCAGAACCCAATAATCTAGCCTCTCCTGGTTCACACCATCCGATTGGGGACCGACACCGCCTACCATACAATGCCTCATACAGAGCCATCTGAATGCTCGACTGATAGATGTTGTTGTAGGCAAACTCAGCTAAAGGCAAGAACTGGTCCCATGAACCACTAAAGTCAATGACACACGCCCGCAATATATCCTCCAAAATCTGAATAGTACGCTCGGACTGCCCGTCCGTCCGAGGATGAAATGCTGTGCTCAACTCAATCTGTATGCCCAACTCTCGCTGAAATACTCTCCAGAAATGGGAGGTAAACTGAGTACCTCGGTCTGATATGATGGATATGGGCACCCTATGCAATCTAACAATCTCTCTCATATAGATCTTTGCCAACTTCTCCGCTGAATACACAATTGATACCGGAATGAAATGTGCTGACTTGGTCAACCTATCCACAACAACCCACATCGCATCAAACATCCTCTGAGTCCGTGTGTAACGACCCGACCGGTCATTTTACGTTATCGGACTCCGTTCCCCTAAATAAGACTTTCATAGCGGCTTCTTGAGATTTGTGACTTACGGGGGCTGGTGGTTCAGGATTTGGAAGTGTTTTGAGTTGTATAGGAACACTTGGTTCCTTAAGGTTGGCCTATTTGGTCGAGTTTGACTTCGGTCAACATTTTGAGCAAACGACCTCAGAATTGAGTTCCGACAGTGTCAGTAGCTTCGTATGATGATTTCGGACTTGGGCGTATGTTCGGAATGGGTTTTCGATAACTCGGGGGCGTTTCGGCGCCCAATATAGAAATAAGGATTTCCTTAAGTTTGAAAAGTGGGTTGAAATGGGAATTTATGTTATTGAGGTCCGAATGTGATTCCAAGACCGGGAATAGTTCCATTATGTCATTTATGACTTGTCTGCAAAATTTGATGCATTCCGAGTTGTATAGGTCGGTCCGGCGCATCGATATAGAAATCAAGAACTTGAAGTTCTTAAAGTTATGGTTTTAGGGGTTTTGGGGTGTGATTTTGATATTTAGCGTTATTTTGGGCATTCCGAAGGCTCGAGCGAGTCCGTATTATAATATAAGACTTGTTGGTATATTTGGACGGGGGCTCGGGTGGGCCCAGGTGCCTCCCGGACACCACACGAGGTCAAAAACCAGTAGAAATAGCTGTTGGTGCACCTGTTTCTGGTGTGACCGCAGGTGCGGTTGCCCAATCGCAGGTGCGGTACCGCTCCTGCGGTCCCAGCCTCGCAGGTGCGGATCCAATTCCGCAGGAGCGTAGCCGCATGTGCGGTCTCCAACTCCGCAGGTGCGGGCCCAGTCTTTCCCGTCCAACTCCGCAGGTGCGGGCCCAGTCCTTCCCGTCCAACTCCGCAGGTGCGATCCCCAACTCGCAGGCGCGAGACCGCAGGTGCGATCCTCGAGCCGTAGGTGCGGAACCCCTTTAGGCCAGGCAATACATATTCTTTAAAATACGGGATTTCTTCATCTCTTTTCATTTCATACCTCCCTTAGAGACTTGTGAGCTTGGGAAGAACACACCACGACCTAATTACTGCAGGGGTAAGTTAATTTCTCCCTATTACTAGTTTAATACATGGATTATTAATGGGATTAACTACTAGATCATTGAAAATCAAGATTTGGGTAGTAAATTTAGGGTTCTCGAGGAAATTGGTGAATTGCTCAATTATTGCTATGAATTCAAGTAAAAGTCGCATATTAATGATCCTTAGGCTTTGGGTGAGTGATTCCTTCGAGAATTTTCGGAATCCGAGCGTGCGGGCCCGGGGTTGAATTTTGGGAATTCTTCAAGAATGATGATTTTATTGAATAAATAGGATAATTTCCCCACATTGAGCATGCATTGATATAATTGTACACCTTTTGGCTAGTTGCGAGTCCTCGGGTGTAGAGTTCGGAGTTTCGAGCGCATTCGCGGTCCGACAGGTAGATTCGACACGAGGTGAGTCTCCTTTCTAACCTTGTAAGAGGGAATTGTCCCCTAGGTGATTTAAATGCTATGTGTAATTTGGTTGGGGGCTACGTACGCAACAAGTGACGAGAGTCCGTACGTAGCGGCTATCATTGTTATGTCCGGGTAGTTAGGCCCACATCATGCCTTATATGCTTCCTTGTAATGCCTTATATGCTTCCTTGTAATGCCATATATGCTATGAGACCATGTTATGTATAGTATTGTTTCTCTAAGTTTTTATGGGAATTGTTGATTTGAAAGGATTTGGTAATGGAAAGTAAGTTTTAAAAGTTATTGTGTGTGCATGTGATCGCTTCCCAATTTACATTCCGCGAGCGATGTGTGATTTCCCCCACTCTCATGGGAGCGGGCCGTACGCCACGGTGGATTGAAAGATGCACACATATGATTAATTTGGATGACGCACTTATGGTTCATTCCGTTCGACCCTCGGCAGTGCGCAGACATGACTATGGTAAGAATGCACTTATGGGACATGCCGTTCTATCCTCGACAGTGCATAGATATTTTCCTTATAACTGCGGCCGGTTGTCTTATTCCTGTGTGCGCATGGCTATTTGGTAATGTTTCATGAATATTGACTTGTATTAGATATTTGGGGGAAAGAAAGTGGCCATTGTTATTTGTTCTAGTGTTTACTGGGATTCCTGTGCTTTATACGTAACTGCTGCTTACTGTCTTACATGCCTACCGCTTTTCGTTATATCCTGTCGCATATTATACTGTTGGACCTTAGTGAGTGTCGAGTCGACCTCTCGTCACTACTTCTTTGAGATTAGACGGGATACTCACTGGGTACATATTTAATTAATATGTACTCATGCTTCACTTCTGTACTTAACTGTACAGGTTCTGAGGCTGGTGCATCTGGTTATCAAACCGGAGCTAGATATTGACCGTAGCGGACTTGACTTCATGGTGAGCTGCTTCTTCTAGCGATTCCCCAGCAGCACCATGGAGTTCCATTTACTTTGGTTTCCCGTCTATTTATTCAGACAGTGGGATTGTACATTTTATCTTTTGGTTATCCTGTTAGTATGCCCGTGACACTCGTGACACTAGTTCCTGGCACACATGTAGTGGTTATTTTGGGATTTTGGGCTGTATATATATATATATATATATATGCTCGTCTGTTGGCTCACGCTTCTTTATAGCTATTTTATCTACCACTGAGTTATTATCTTTCGATATCATGATTTAATTTGTTAAATTCGGTAAATGGGTGAATACTTGAATCAAGTAAAAAGAAACACTTAGTGAAATTTATGTTGGATTGCCTAACCCCGTTGTTGGGAGCCATCACGACCTGGATTAGGATTCTGGGTCGTGACAAGTTGGTATCAGAGCTCTAGGTTCACGTAAGTCTCACGAGTCACGGGCAGACCCAGTAGAGTCTTGCTGATCGGTACAGAGACGTTTGTACTTATCTTCAGGAGGCTATAGGGTGTTAGGAAACCACTCTTTGTTCATATTCTATCGTGCACTCGATGATGTACTCAAACTTGTTCTTTTATTCTCTCATAGATGGTGAGGATGCGTGCATCCGATGTTCCTGATCCGGGAGATGCCGCTACCCCCGCCGCTCGAGGTCGTGGTAGAGGCAGGGGTAGGGCACCTTCCTGAGGCAGGGGACAAGGGCATACCAGAGCTATACCAGTCGCACCACCAGAGGACACTATCATAGAGGAGCAGGATGAGGTGCCTCCAGTAGCACCTGCCCCAGTGGCCTTAATGACGGCGCCGGGCTTCTAGGAGATCATGGGCCGTATGATAAGGTTCATGGACACCATGTCCCAGGCTGGCCTATTTCCAGTTGATCCTGCCACTTCTCAGGCGGGAGGGGGAGTTCAGACCCCTACCGCCCAGGCCGCAGGACAGGCAACAGCAACGCATCATACCCCGGGTACACTGCTCGTGGGTGGGGTCCATCCTGTAGCAACAACACTAGAGTGTAGACCAGTTGCAGAGGGAGATCAGTAGAAGTTATTGGACAGATGGACTCGATTGCGCCCTCCAGTCTTCGAGGGTGAGCAGGGCGAGGATGCCCAGGACTTTATTGATAGGTGCAGGGACAGGCTGCACAACATAAGGATTTTAGACTCCCATGGGGTCGACTTCACTACCTTTCAGTTAGAGGGCAGATCTCGCAGGTGGTGGCAGTCATATATACTCAGCAGGCCAGCAGGTTCTCTTCCGGTTACTTGGGATCAGTTCACACAGATGTTCTTGGATAGATATATTCCACCCTCGGAGAGGGAAGAGCTGCGGCGTCAGTTCGAGCAGCTAGAGCAGGGGCAGATGTCAGTGACAGATTATGAGGCCAGGTTTTCAGAGCTATCTCGCCATGCACTCATGATATTGCCTACAGATGCCGAGAGGGTGCGTAGGTTTGTAGCAGGATTGCATCCGGGTATTAGGTCCACCATGGCTCGAGATGTGGAGATGGGTACCCCTTATCAGCTCATAGTAAAGATTTCTCACAGGATCGAGGGTTATCGGTCAAGGAGCAGGGAGCAGGGTTAGCAGGACAAGAGGGATAGGTTCTCAGGGGATTTCAGGGATGCTCCAGCTAGAAGCAGAGGTCAGTTCGGGGGTGGTCAGCCCAGCAGGCCTTCATATTCAACATCTCCACTACCTCCTCGAGGTGGTTCAGTGAGGCCTCAGTTCAGTGCCATTCCAAAGCGTTCCTACCATCCTCCAGCTACCCAGGGTTCACCCAGTGGTTATTCCAGTCACCAGAGATCCTCCCGTTCATATTTTAGTGTTATGGCAGAGGGTCCACATCGCTTCCTGGCTATTTAGGGGTCTTCTTCTTCGGGGTAGCATGCTATGGTGCCTGGGGGATGTTACGAGTGTGGGGAGCCAGGCCACATGAAAAGGCATTGTCCCAAGTATCGGGGCAAGGCAGTGCATCAGGGTTATCAGCCTATGGGTTCAGCACCAGTAGTCCGGCCCCCTAGAGGTGGAGGACAGGTCGGCAAGGGTCGTCCCAAGGGCGGAGGCCAGTTAGGAGGAGGTCAGTCAGCTCCTGTTCACTCTGGTAAGGTTCAGTCTTCAGGTGCTCCTGCCAGGTTCTACGCTATTTCGGCCAGATCAGATGCAGTGGCCTCAGATGCCGTGATCACATGTATTATTTTAGTATGTGGTAGAGAGGCTTCAGTATTATTTGACCCAGGATCCACCTATTCATATGTTTCATCACTATTTTCTCATTTTCTAGGTATTCCTCGTGAGTCCTTGGGTTCTCCTATATATGTGTCCACTCCTGTGGGCGATTCTGTGGTGGTAGACCGGGTCTATCAGTCTTGTGTGATCACTTTCTGCGATTTCGAGACCAGAGCAGATCTTTTATTGCTTAATATGATTGATTTTGAGGTTATCCTAGGCATGTATTAGCTATCTCTTTATCATGTTGTGCTATATTTCCATGCCAAGACGGTTACTTTAGCCATGCGTGAGTCGCCTAGGCTAGAGTGGAGAGGTTCTTCAGTTAGTGCATCCAGCTGAGTTATTTCCTTCATGAAGGCTCGACATATGGTCGAGAAGGGATGTTTGGCTTACCTTGCTTATGTGGGGGATACCACCGCCGAGTCTCCGACTATTGATTCAGTACCAGTTGTTCGAGAGTTCGCTGATGTGTTTCCTTCAGGCCTTCCAGGCATGCCTCCGGATCGTGATATCGAGTTCTGTATCGATTTAGCTCCAGATACTCAGCCTATTTCCATTCCCCCGTATCGTATGGCTCCTAAGGAGTTGAAGGAGCACCTTGAGGAGGTGTTGGCTAAGTGGTTCGTCAAACCGAGTGTATCGCCATGGGGTGATCCAGTTCTATTTGTGAAGAAGAAAGATGGATCTATGCGGATGTGTATTGATTACCGCCAGTTGAATAAGGTTACCATTAAGAACAAGTATCCTCTGCCGCGCATTGATGATTTGTTTGACCATTTGCAGGGTGCTCGTGTGTTTTCTAAGATTGATTTGAGATCAGGTTATCATCAGTTGAAGATTCGGGCTTCAGATGTTCCAAAGACTGCATTTCGCACTAGATATGGCCATTATGAGTTCTGGTGATGTCCTTTGGCTTGACTAATGCCCCAGCAGCATTCATGGACTTGATGAATAGGGTGTTCAGGCCGTATATTGATTCCTTTGTCATTGTCTTTATTGATGACATCTTGATTTACTCACGAAGCCTGGGTGAGCATGAGCAACATTTGAGAGTTGTGCTCCAGACCTTGCAGGAACAGAAGCTATATGCTAAGTTCTCCAAGTGTGAGTTCTGGATAGATTTCGTGGCGTTCTTGGGGCATGTGGTATCCGGAGAAGGTATCAAGGTTGATCCACAAAAGATTGAGGCAGTTTAGAGTTGGCCGCGTCCTACTTCAGCTACAGAGATCATAAGCTTTCTAGGTCTAACAGGCTATTATCGCCGATTTGTGGAGGGATTCTCTTCTATTGCAGATCCATTGACTAGATTGACTCAGAAGAATGCCCCTTTTCGATGGTCCGACATGTGTGAGGCGAGCTTTCAGAAGCTCAAGTCAGCATTGACCTCAACACTAATTCTGACATTGCCTTCCAGTTCTGGGATGTATACTGTGTATTGCAACGCTTCACGCGTCGGGTTGGGATGTGTGTTGATGCAGGATGGGAGAGTTATTGCTTATGCTTCGTGCCAGCTGAAGGTTCATGAGAAGAGTTACCCTGTGCACGACTTGGAGTTGGCGGCAATTGTTCATGCTTTGAAGATTTTGAGGCACTACTTGTATGGTGTGTCTTGTGAGGTTTATACAGACCACCGCAGTTTGTAGAACTTATTCAAGCAGAGGGATCTTAACTTGAGGCAGCACAGGTGGCTTGAGTTGTTGAAGGATTATGATATTACTATTCTTTATCATCCGGGCAAGGCAAATGTGGTAGCGGATGCCTTGAGCAGGAGGGCAGAGAGTATGGGTAGCTTGGCCTACATTGCAGCAGAGGAGAGACCTCTAGCCTTAGACATTCAGTCTTTGGCTAATCGCCTAGTGAGATTAGATCTTTCGGAGCCTCGTCGAGCTCTAGCCCATGTGGTTGCTCAGTCTTCGTTATTGGGAGAGATTAAGGCCCGGCAGTTTGATGATCTATGCTTAGCAGAGCTTCGGGATACAGTGGTCCAGGGGAGGGCCAAGGAGGTTACTTTGGGCGAGGATGGTGTTTTGAGACTCCAGGGTCGTTTATGTGTTCCTAATATTGATGGCCTGAGGAAGAGGATTCTAGAGGAGGCCCACAGTTCTCAGTATTCTGTTCATCTGGGTGCGCCGAAGATGTATCGTGATTTGAAGTAGCATTACTGGTGGAGGCGGATGAAGAAATACATTGTGGGGTATGTGGCTAGATGCCTTAATTTCCAGCAGGTCAAATATGAGCACCAAAGGCCAGGAGGCCTACTTCAGCAGATGCCCTTTCCTGAGTGGAAGTGGGAGCGCATCACTATGGATTTCGGAGTTGGGTTGCCTCGGACTTTGTAGAAGGTTGATGCGATTTGGGTCATTGTGGATAGATTGACCAAATCAACACATTTCATTCCTGTAGCTACTACTTATACTTCTGAGAGGCTAGCCCAGATCTACATTCGGGAGATAGTCCGGTTGCACGGTGTGCCGGTGTCTATTATATCAGACTGAGGTCCTCAATTCACCTCGCACTTCTGGAGAGCATTGCATAGTGAGTTGGGCACTTAGATAGATCTCAGTTCAGCATTTCACCCTCAGACTGATGGTTAGTCAGAGCGTACAGTTCAAATATTAGAAGATATGCTCAGGGCTTATGTGATTGACTTTGGGTGTCAGTGGGACCAGTTCTTGCCTTTGGCTGAGTTTGCGTACAATAATAGTTATCAGTCCATCATCGAGATGGAGCCATTCGAGGCTTTGTATGGTCGTTGGTGTCGTTCTCCTATCGGATTGTTTGAGCCTGGTGAGGCTAGAGCGCTGATCTGGTGAGAGATGCATTGGAGACGGTGAAGTTGATTCAGGAGAGGCTCCGCACAGCACAGTCCAGACAGAAGAGTTACGCGGATCAAAGGGCGTGTGACGTAGCATTTATGAAGGGAGAGAAAGTTCTGCTAAAGGTTTCACCGACGAAGGGAATTATCAGATTCGGGAAGAAGGGCAAGCTGAGCCCAAGGTTTATAGGTCCTTTCGAGGTATTGAGACGAGTCATAGAGGTTGCTTATGAGATAGCTTTACCTCCCAGTTTATCCGGAGTTCATCCGGTTTTTCATGTATCCATGCTCCGGAGATATCATGCCGATTTCTCTCACGTGGTTGATTTCAACACTATTCAGTTAGATGAGAAGTTGGGCTTCGAGGAGGAGCCAGTTGCTATTATTGATAGACAGGACCGCCAGTTGAGGTCCAAGAGAGTTTCTGTCGTGAAGGTCTAGTGGAGGGGCCAACCAGTCGATGAGGCGACTTGGGAGTCCAAGGAGGACATGCGGAGCAGATATCCACACCTATTCAACACTTCAGGTATGATTCTAGTCTCGTTCGAGGACGAACGTTAGTTTAAGAGGGGGAGAATGTAATGACCTGACCGATCGTTTTATGTTATCGAACCCCGTTCCCCTAAATAAGACTTCCCATAGCGGCTTCTTGAGATTTGTGACTTGCGGGGGCTGGTGGTTCAGGATTTGGAAGTGTTTTGAGTAGTATAGGAACACTTGGTTCCTTAAGGTTGGCCTATTTGGCCGAGTTTGACTTCGGTCAACATTGAGCAAATGACCTCGGAATCGAGTTCCGACAGTGTCAGTAGCTTCGTATGATGATTTCGGACTTGAGCGTATGTTCGGAATGGGTTTTCGATAACCCGGGGGCGTTTCAGCGCCCAATATAGAAATAAGGATTTCCTTAAGTTTGAAAAGTGGTTTGAAACGGGAATTTATGTTATTGAGGCCCGAATGTGATTTCGGGACCGGGAATAGTTCCGTTATGTCATTTATCACTTGTCTGCAAAATTTGATGTCATTCCGAGTTGTATAGGTCGGTCCGGCGCATCGATATAGAAATCAAGAACTTGAAGTTCTTTTTTTTTGGCAAATTATACTACTAGGCAGTGTGCCTAGTAGTTGTTTTATTTATAATAAAAGTAACTAACAAAAACAAAGAATGTGTGATGTCCTAGAAATAGGACATTAAAAATGCAAATTACATACTGCCTACTATCAAAATTGGACATGTGAGCCCAATAATGATATAACATGATGTACTATTTCTACCATGACTATTAACTACTAAAACTAGCCTAGCTATCAGCCCATTTGTGTTTTGACTCCACTGCTCGTCCATAGTTCTTGCATTTCCTATTCATTATGGAGTAATTGAAGCCCACGATATGCTTACCAAATTAGTCCCTCCTTGTACTGTCTTGTGGTCCCTCTTGTATACCTTGACCTTAATCAGTTGCCATATTACCCAAATGTCGTACTGGAGGAGCTTACATGGGAAAACTCACGCTAGTCATAATGTTTGTCCCTAAGTTTGGACCATTGACATTGAGTATTACTTCTTGCTAATGCATGTAGTTCTTCATTAGAGAGAATATTGTCCTGCGCAAGCTGGATAATGATCCAATCTTACCTTACACAGTCCCGTATCTCTCCTCACCTCCATGCATCTGACGACCAAGTTCGTTCCAACGATGTAATAATTGTGATCCACTTCGGTTGCATCCTTTGAATCTACTGTTATGATCCTTGTCCAAGGTGAGCATTCATATGACATATTTTCAACTTGTACCAGGGTCCAGGCCAAAATGGCCTCGCTTTGTTCCCCAGCACATTGCCAATTCAACCGAGTGAGTATGTCACCTTCTTGTGTTTTCATATTCATGCATTCCATACTTTTGCATATACCGTTTCCTTCCTCTAGGGAATGAGTACATAGTACTAATACCACCCTTAAAGGTCGTAGTTGGGGATATGGTATGGTTACAATAACGTTTCCTGCAAAAAGGAACACAAGGTTAGTCCAAAAAATGACCTTTATGTACTCATCCCTAAGGACTTGCACATAAAGGTCTAGTGATATCTCCTGACCCCTAAACCTCCTCTCCTCCTTACTTCTCAAGACAGAACTGACCATCACCTTCATAATATTCAGCTTCCTACTCAGACCTATGTCATTGTACTCGCTCGTAGTTTTGCTCAGCTTTCCACTTGTTGATGTATTTATTGCCTGGCTCCCTATATGTCCATTCCTTCTCCAATTCTCCTCTTCTTTGTACCTCTTCAACACTGCTTCTATAGACTGCTGCCCAATTCTTTTCTGGGCAGCTTATTTTTATCTCCTTTATATATGTACTTCCAGTTCCTTGCTTGACTGCATCTAGCAGGTCCACTTCTCTTAAACATTCTGAACCTTTCCTGCTTCCTTTCTACTTCTGTTGCTTGCACCTTCTTAGATCTACTACCTAGTTCTACTATGTTCCTATTACCATTACTCTGCTGCTTGTTTCTAATAAGTGTTGTTGGTCTAATTCCTGTATAGTTGGTGACTGATGCGTGCATTCTCCCCTTACCCTTCCAATTCCTTATTTCAAGCCCACTTCTATTAGACTTTCTGGGCCTCTTGCTCCTGATATTTACCCCCTTCATATCTCTCCATTGCACTGACTTCTTGCCTATCCCTATTGTCTCTCCTTTTATTTGTCTGTTATGCATTAATTCCTCCAGAAAGATGTCTTGTATGAAATAGGACAACTTCATTTTGTAACTGTTGCCTAATTACTCCTGTTCTTGTGTTGTATCTATAAGTAATGGCCCAATTCTCTTAAACTTTCTGGGCCTATCCAGGTTGTTTTCCTTCTTTTTCATCCTCCATAGCTCAGTACTATGGTGTTCCTTAATTGTCCTTCTAGTGGATTGAGTGCTATGCACTAATACCACCACCAAGAATTCAATCAAGGTACCCAATAACACTGTCATTGTACCTGCAAAACAAACAACAAAGTTAGTAAAAAACAGGACAGGCATGGTCTCTTCTAGACTGATTTGATCATGTCCATCAATGCTTGCAAATGGTTGAGCTTCATATGAGGGAAACACCATTTCCTCCCCAACGATTTGAGTCTGCCAATCCTCATATATCAACCCAACTTCTCCACCTGACTTCTTACCCATTGCACCTACTAATTTCTTGCAACTTTTATCCTCAAGTATGGCCATTGATGTTTGTCCTTATTGACTATCCTCCTCCCAATAGAGTCAAGGTCCCAGTAGTCGAAGCATTCAATTTCTCCCACATCTAAAGCATGATTTGCCAAGTCCGCGAATCTATTCCCTTCTCTATATGTATGGGAAACCTTGATGTTGTACTCCTCCTTTATTGTCATTATCTCCTCTATCTTATCTACATTTTTCCAGGGAGGTTCCCACAAACCTTCGATAATCTTGCTTAAGAGCAACGAGTCAGTTTGCATCCATATTTGGAAGTAATTCATCTCTTTGCACATCCTCAAGGCTTCCACCATTGCCCTTACCTCTGCGACATTGTTTGATCCTTCCTCAATCACCCTTCCTGCTGCATATTTCACATCCCCAGCTTCATCCCTTAGACAAAAACTAATGGAACTCCTGCCTGGGTTTCCTCTGCTTGCTCCATCACAATTCACCTTGATCCAACCTTCATCAGAACATTCCCATATAATTTTCTCCCATTTCAGTTTAGGTGTATAATTTTGCAGCATAGTAAGTAAGTTCTGCCATCTATGTGGTACTCGAAGTCCTGGCTTTCTCACCCGTACCAATGCTTGTAGTGTGGATGAAACCTGATATATGACCCTGCTAACTGAGACTGCATCACCATATTTTAAGTTGTTCCTGCGTTTCCACAATTCCCACACTATGCATGCTGGGACAGCTTGCATTATAGGCTTTATTCTAGGAATAACCTGTGCAGTCCAGCATTTAATGATAGCTTGGTGCAAGGTTAATCCTTCAATTGAGATCCCACCCCTTTGTAGGAAATATTTCCAAACTGTTTTAGCTGCGTTTGATGTAAAGAAAAGGTGCACTAGTGTCTCCTCCTTAGGATCTGCATAACACCAACATCTAGAGGGCATGAAGTATCCTAGTCTTCGCATGAAGTCATCCAGTGGTAACTTAGCTTTCCAAACTTTCCACATGAAGAAACAAATCTTAAATGGTAGTCCTTTAACCCAAATCATCTTGTAGGCCATACCAGTGTTGTTCTTTCTCCTCAAGTAATTCCATGCTGTCTTGACTAAGAATTTTCCTCTTGTCTCCAGCAGCCAGTAGGGTGAATCCAGAGTGTTGTGATGCACTGGAGGTGGAACCTTTTCGATGATATGCTGTGCAAATTCTTCTGGTAAAGCTCCATATAATCTGTCCACATTCCAAGTATTGTCCTCCACCAAATCCCACACATTATGTAGCTCCTCATCTACTCCAAATTGTTGAGGCACCAGGAAATACAAGGCTCCTAATCTAGTCCAATTATCGAACCAAAACAGTGATGAACCCATCCTTGGCTTTCAAACTATTTGGTGCTCTATTATATCTCGACAGTCTAACATTTTCCTCCAAACATGTGAGCCATCTCTCCAAGGCACAATGACTGCATTCAACTTCTTGCAGTACTTTTGGCTCATAAATGAGCTCCATAAGCTTGGTTTAGTTCGAAAGTTCCACCAAAGCTTGCAAAAGAGTGCCTTTGCTACATCATGAAGGGATCTAAAGCCTATACCTCCCTCTTCTACTGGCATACACAGGTTTGTCCATGATGCCCGATATTTAGAGGTCCCCCCTACATTGCTGCTCCAAAAGAACTGATCAAACATTTTGTGGAGCTTATTGATCACATTATTTGGAGGATTCACTGCAGACAATAGGTGAATTGGCATACTCTGCAGGACACTTTTGATGAGTACAACCCTGCCTTCTATGGACAACAATTTACCTTTCCACGACTGCAATTTGTCCATAACCTTAGTGAGCAATCCCTGATAGTAGGCTGCTTTTCTCCTTGCGTAAAATATTGGACAGCCCAGGTAAGTGAACAGGAACTCTTGCCTTTTAATACCAGTTGTCCTCTCAACTTCTCTCACCTCCTCTTCATCTCTGAGATGATGCATATATATTGCAGACTTGCTCTTATTCACTAGCTGTCCAGATGCAGCCTCATATGCACCAAGGATTCTTATCACTAGGCTTAGTGACATTGCATCAGAAGAACATAAGATTATAGTGTCGTCAGCATAGGCCAAGTGATTTATCTTTGGGCTCCATTTAGGAAGTCCAAATCCATGGAAACTCCTAATTTGATGCAATGAATTCAGACCTCTAGATAGAGCTTCAGCAGCTAAAATGAACAGGCTAGGAGATAGAGGATCACCTTGCTTTGACACCCCTTGAAGACTTGAAAAAACCACGAGGCTGGCCATTCACAAGAATAGAATACCAATTGTTTCCAATCAAATCATATATCAACCCAATGAAGGCTTCTGCAAAACCCATTTTCCTCAACATTTTGGCGAGAAATAGCCATGATAGCCTATCATAGGCTTTTGCTATATCCAATTTAATTACCATATTTGGACCTGCCTTAGTTCTCAGTCTTATATCCGTTATGATTTCTTGAGTTTGTAGCACATTCTCTACTATACTCCTTCCTTTTAAAAAGCCCGCTTGTTCTTCTGAGATTAGGCTAGGCAACAGCCCTACCATTCTTTCATGCACTACCCTCGAAAATATCTTGTTGACAAAATTACTGAGACTGATAGGTCACATATCTGCAAATGTAGTTACTTCCTTTTTCTTAGGCAGCAGGACAATGTTTGTGTGTGTAACATGTTTGGGCAGTTGTTGGCCACAGAAAAATGCTAACACCATGTTAAATACATCTTCTCCAATTATGTCCCAGCATGAATGAAAGAAAGTTCCTGTGAACCCATCTGGACCTCCAACTGACTCACCATTTAGACCAAGAAATGCTGTTTTCACCTCTTCCTTTGAGGGTAACTTCATCAACTGCTCATTATGTGAATCATTAACCATGGTTGGCACATAGTCAATTATGTCAAAGTTGGTAGGAACTACACTTTCACATGTTATCTTGAATTCTGCCCAGTTTCCCATGTTATCTTGAATTCTGCTCAGTTTCAACCTCTTCCTCCTACCATTAACTAGTGCATGAAAAAAACTTGGTATTTCGATCTCCATCTTTAAACCAAGCCATGCCAGATTTTTGTCTCCAAAACTGTTCCTCCAAGGCCAAGTATTTTATCAATTCAATTTGTACTTTTTGCAGCCTCATTTGATTCATCTAAGTGGGGGCTAACTCAAACTGTCTTTCATGAACAAGAACAACCTCTTCTAAGCTAGCAACCTTCTGAAAAATGTCCCCATAGGTAGCCTTGCTCTATGTAGACAATGCTTTTTTAAGTTTCTTCAACTTATGGTTAAATATCACAAAAGGATTTGCACAGAAGTCCACTGCCCAGTTTTGTTTGACGACCTCCTTAAATGCAACATGTTTTACCCAGAAGTTGAGAAATTTGAAAGGCTTTTTAATTGGTGAGGTTTCTATATCACATTTCAATAACATTGGGCAGTGGTCAGAGCCTATTTTGGATAGGTGTGTGACTTCTAAGCCTGGAAAAGTTTGCTGCAGTTCTATGTTGCCAAGACACCTATCAAGTCTCTTAAATATGCAATCATCTTCAGACCTTCCATTCCACCAGGTGAAGATGCTCCCCTTGAAGCCCAAGTCTGTTAAGTTACATGTATTTATGTAGTGTCTGAAATCATCCACTTCATTCAAAGTCACAGGCAGCCCCCCAAACTTCTCCTCCTCATCCCAAATCACATTGAAATCACCTCCCACTAACCAAGGTAATGTCATGTCTGAATCCAAGTAATACAAAGAGTCCCATAATTCAATCCTTTCAGTAGCATCACACTTGGCATATACCAGAGTAAGCATTAGTTCTACATGTGTTTCAGTATGCAGTAATTTCAAAGTTAATTGTTGTACCAAGTTGTACACAATTGTCACCTCGAAAACCTCATCAATGAATACCCAGATCTTGTTAGAAACATTTACTACTGCCTGTGCTAGGCCAATTCTCCTTCTGTACCTCTCTACTTTGTTAGACTGTTGCATTGGCTCTATAACTCCAATAAATTCAAAATGATGTCGTATGTGCATTGTTATCAATCTTTCAAAGGCCTACATAGTGTTAATAGACCTTACATTCCATATCAATGCATCCATTAATGATTCTGTGATTTGGATAAAGTTCTCCTAGTTTGTACTCCTCCTGTTGGTGCTATTGCTGGATCTTTTCCTTATTTTCTTTTACCTCTGCCTGCTGATTTCCCTTTCTCCATGTGTCTAGGTGATAGGTCTCCCTTCATATCCACATTCATGAAATTTTGTACTGATGACTCTTCATCCATATCCTTGTTGCCCTGCTCATCCTGCCCAATGCCTTGTTCATCAGCTGCTTGATGGTCTGTATTTTGCTGCTTTTTTGTCACTGTCTTGTCACCAGGTTTAGGAGCAATCTGCAGTTGCTTCAGTTGTTCAAGGTTTGCTGTTGCAGCATGTTGTTTGGTAGCTACTTCTGGTACTACTTTGCCATCCATTGTTGCCTCCTGCTCTGTTAAACTCTATTCCTTCTCACCTACTGCACTTATTGTTCCACCAGGATCTCTAGGATCATCCTCATTGGCCACCTCCTCTATCTGTTGAGCCAAAACAATATGTGTTTCAGGCCCTAGTAATCTGGGCACTTCATTATGCTGATTTTCTTTGTTGACATCATTCACACTTTGGTCCTCCTCATTTGTTGCATCCCCTCCAGTTTCATCTTCACTTGGCATGTCATCCGGAATGTCACCTTCCTCTGAATCCACTTCTGTCTGATTAGCCCATAATCTACCTCCCTTCCATTTGACTCTCTCTATACTTTGGAATTTTGTAAAATCTGGATCATCAACCTGTTCATTACCCTCCTTATTTTCCAGTTCTGCATCTATTCTAGTATCCTGTGTAGGTACTTCTTGGCATGATGTGTTGATAGCCACCACTTTATCATTAAAAGTTCTCTGCACCCATTGTGCAGTAGACTCATTATGCTGAATATCTCCACCAGTCTTCTCCTTGTTCCTGTTATCTTCTTGCCTTACAGACCTCATATTAGGAGCAATTGAATTGGCATTAGGGACCCCAGGATTAGACTCCTTCCATGTTGTAATTGGAACCTTCATTTTTGACTTATCTAGCCCAGGTGACATTGGCCTATAGGATGGTGCAGCATGGTTCAACCTTGGCATGTCTTTGTCACTTTGTACAGATGTATGTTCTGCATTCCCATCTACTAGAGCAAGTTGATTTTCTTCATTAGCCTATTCACTCTCCATATTCAAAATAGCAAACTGATTAGCAGTTTGAACTTGTTGTGGTACTACTGCATTGTCCTTGTGAACTGGGACTATTTCCTGTCCAGTTTTGTCCAGACCTTGAGCTTGCTTGTCCTTTCCTTTCCCTCTATTATCTCCCACTTCTTTCCATTGATCTCCCACATTACCAACAACCCTTCCACTCGAAAGGATCCTGACCGGTTCAGCATGATTACCTTGACCTATACTTCCCTGTGTACATAGTCCCTCATCAACAACCTGCTCTTCTATTCTAGTCTCCATGAGTTCAGGATGTAACCTCCAGCATTCAAGCATGTCATGTCCCTGGAGTTTGCATTCGTTACAATATTTAGGTAGATAGTCGTACCTAATTGTAATCCATTCAGTCCTAACCTCTCCAGTTCCATCAGTTTCAATATCCATTCTAACCTTCTTGGGATGTTCAGATAATAAGTCCACCAACACCTTAACACGAGCACAACTGGGGTGGGTCTTGTTTACAGTATCCATATCGAGATGTAATGGTGTACCAACAGCAGAAGCAAGAGAAAAAAGACATTCCTTTACACAGAAAGTTGGCAACAAGTTTGGAAAAGAAATCCACGCCATCACTTTAGGAGTCTCTTCACCCAGCTTAAACTTAGCATCATACAGTAGAGTTATCAATTGATACTCCTTCCCATACTTATCTTTAACATAATATACTGACTTCGACGTAAAATCAATATAATCTTGCCATAATGTTAGACGAACCAAAACATGTCGATCCCTAAGGAAACCTATATTGCACTCACCTTTGATTCCATATTGCATGGGGATAATTCGACGTAGTTCTTGAATTTCTGGCCAACCATATGAGAATTTGCACACCACAACATACTTCAAGCCTTCAATAATATTCATTCTTTCAACTTCTGACTCCATGAACTTAACCATAGGTTGTCCTTGTAAAAATGTAGCACGCCTCAATGGAATAGGAGCAACAGGTTGTACAGGAGTGTGCATGGCAGTGTTATGTGTCGATGGATTCACAGCTTTTGCGTAGTTCATGGGTTGCGACGAGCTGCTGGGATTCGTGGGTGCCTGGGCAGTGTTGTTTGGACTCGTAGGGGGTTGGGGTATGTTGGGGGGTGCGTGGGGAGGCAGCCCAGCCATATGAGGTGGCTGGCCACCGACCGGAGAGGCCATGGCAGTGGTGTGAGGAGCTACATTTTTTTTTTTGGCAAATTATACTACTAGGCTAGGAGCCTAGTAGTTATTTTATTTAATAAATAGTAAATGACAAGGTCGATGTTGTACTACTAGTTTTAGGACAATAGTAAATGTAAATACATAATTCCTATTATCATTACTAGGCTTTTTACACCCAATAATGATATCACAAGATGTTTTGCTAGGTGCATTATAAAAATTGTAAAATAACTTAACTAGCCTATCAAAGTTATGAACTACATGTTGCTGCCTGAACTCTCTTGTAATTGCATTGTCCAATCTTTCTGTAATGTATATAGTTCCATGAGAAGCCTGAAAAAATTCCCATAATCCAGTAGCTACTGCCTCCTCGAACCATGATGTGCACCAGTGATCACAATTGAGCCATGTATCATGTACTGTCCATTCGTGTGTGTTGTTACCAAGATATATCCTCTCCCATTGAATCCAATGATCCATGTGTATTGTAAAGTTCAGCAATGTACCTGCATTTTGAAAAAACCAACCATGTTCCCACGCAACCCCAGAATTGGTCATGTGCAAACATGTATTTGCCGAGTCGCGTGTGTTGCCAAAGCTGGATATGGTCTCCACCCTGTATGGTCATCTAGTTGGTATACTGGAGATGTGGAATTCACAAAGAAGAAGGTCCTAAGTCCATTCCACCCTCCCAAAATTATATGCCAATGTGACCTCGCTGCCTTAATATTGACTTTGTAATTTCTGGGCAGTGTTAGGGTGCTTGTATGTCCTTGTGTTTGAGTTTGTGTCTTCCTCTTGTTTGCTATGCTGGGATTGTGCTGTGAGGTCCTAACACATTTAGCATGATATGAAGCATGCCAAAGTTCTCTAATAGGATCACCCTAGCCTAGCAGCCTCCAACTTAGCTTCCTTGTCATGCTTGTGCCTATCCTTGTGTCCCTCCCAGTGGAGTGAGTACCAAGTACTAATACCACCAGCTGGGAGTTGTTAAAGAGATAGGGCATGACCATAATACCGTTCCCTGCAAAATGAGCAAACAAAGTTAGTGAAGAAATACACCCTATGCCTTCCTCCCTTAGGATTAGAGCATAAAGGGTGTGAGAAATCCTTTGGAAGGCCACCATGTACTCCTCTATATGAAGTATTACTTGGTGGTCAGATGATATCTCCATACCTCTCATCCTCCTGACCTCCTTTCTTCTCCAACTGTTAGTATAACCATCCTTGTCCCCCAGTAAACTCATGTCCTTTTCCTCCTTGCTGCAGTTCTTCCTCCTATGTAGGTTTTTTTGCATGAGAGAGAAGAGATCTATTTCTCATCGTTTATTTATGAACTTGAAGTTCTTAAAGTTATGGTTTTAGGGGTTTTGGGGTGTGATTTTGATATTTAGCATTCTTTTGGGCGTTCCGAAGGCTCGAGCGAGTCCGTATTATGATTTAGGACTTGTTGGTATATTTGGACGGGGGCTCGAGTGGGCCCAGGTGCCTCCTGGACACCACACGAGGTCAAAAACCAGCAGAAATAGCTATTGGTGCACCTGTTTCTGGTGTGACCGCAGGTGCAGTTGTCCAATTGCAGGTGCGGTACCGCTCCTATGGTCCCAGCCTCGCAGGTGCAGATCCAATTCCGCAGGAGCGTAGCCGCAGGTGCGGTCTCCAACTCCGCAGGTGCGGGCCCAGTCCTTCCCGTCAAACTCCGCAGGTGCGAGCCCCAACTCGCAGGCGCGAGACCGCAGGTGTGGTCCTCGAGTCGCATGTGCGGTCCTCGAGTCGCAGGTGCGGTCCTCGAGTCGCAGGTGCGGAACCCCTGTAGGCCAGGCAGTACATATTCTTTAAAATACGGGATTTGTTCATCTCACTTCATTTCATATCTCCATTAGAGACTTGTGAGCTTGGGAAGAACACACCACAACCTAGTTACTGCAGGGGTAAGTTAATTCCTCCCTATTACAAGTTTAATACATGAATTATTAATGGGATTAACTACTAGATCATTAAAAATCAAGATTTGAGTAGTAAATTTAGGGTTCTTGAGGAAATTGGTGAATTACTCAATTATTGCTATGAATTCAAGTAAAAGTCGCATATTAATGATCCTTAGGCTTTGGGTGAGTGATTCCTTCGAGAATTTTCGGAATCCGAGTGTGCGGGCCTAGGGTTGAATTTTGGGAATTCTTCAAGAATGATGATTTTATTGAATAAATAGGATAATTTCCCCACATTGAGCATGCATTGATATAATTGTACACCTTTTGGCTAGTTGCGAGTCCTCGGGTGTAGAGTTCGTAGTTCCGGGCGCATTCGCGGTCCGAGAAGTAGATTCGACACGAGGCGAGTCTCCTTTTTAACCTTGTAAGAGGGAATTGTCCCCCTAGGTGATTTAAATGCTATGTGTAATTTGGTTGGGGTCTACGTACGCAACAAGTGACGAGAGTCCGTACGTATCAGCTATCATTGTTATGTCCGGGTAGTTAGGCCCACAACATGCCTTATATGCTTCCTTGTAATGCCATATATGCTATGAGACCATGTTATGTATAGTATTGTTTCTCTAAGAAATTATGGGAATTGTTGATTTGAAAGGAATTGGTTATGGAAAGTAAGTTTTAAAATTTATTGTGTGTGCATGTGACCGCTTCGCAATTTAAATTCTGCGAGCGATGTGTGATTTCCCCCACTCTCATGGGAACGGGCCGTACGCCACGACGGATTGAAAGATGCACAGATATGGTTAATTTGGATGACGCACTTATGGTAAGAGCCGTTCGACACTCGGCAGTGCGACATGACTATGGTAAGAATGCACTTATGGGACGGGCCATTCGATCCTAGGCAGTGCATATATATTTTCCTTATGACTCCGGCCGGTTGTCTTATTCATGTGTGCGCATGGCTATTTGGCACTGTTTCATCAATATTGACTTGTATTAGATATTTGGGGGGAAAAAAGTGGCCATTGTTATTTGTTCCAGTGTTTACTGGGATTCCTGTGCTTTATACGTAACTGTTGCTTACTGTCTTACATGCCTACTGCTTTTCATTATATCGTGTCACATATTATACTGTTGGACCTTAGTGAGTGTCGAGTCGACCTCTGGTCACTACTTCTTCGAGATTAGACAGAATATTCACTGGGTACATATTTAATTAATATGTACTCATGCTGCACTTCTGTACTCAACTATACAGGTTCTGAGGCTGGTGCATCTGGTTTTCATACCGGAGCTAGACATTGACCGTAGCGGACCTGACTTCACGGTGAGCTGCTTCTTCTGGCGATTCCCCAGCAGCACCATGGAGTTCCGTTTACTTTTGTTTCCCGTCTATTTATTCAGACAGTGGGATTGTACATATTATCTTTTGGTTATCCTGTTAGTATGCCCGTGACACTCGTGACACTAGTTCCTGGCACACATGTAGTGGTTATTTTGGGATTTTGGGCTATATATATATATATATATGCTCGTCTGTTGGCTCACGCTTCTTTATAGCTATTTTATCTACCACTGAGTTATTATCTTTCGATATCATGATTTAATTTGTTAAATTCAGTAAATGGGTGAATAATTGAATCAAGTAAAAAGAAACACTTAGTGAAATTTATGTTGGCTTGCCTAACCCCATTGTTGGGCGCCATCACGACCTGGATTAGGATTCTGGGTCGTGACACCGTGGGAGTCCAACTACAAAATCCATGGTGATACGCTCCCACTTCCACTCGGGAAGCTGAATCTGCTGCATCAAACCACTGAGTCTCTGGTGCTCGTACTTAACCTGCTGACAGTTCAAGCACCGAGCTACATAGGCTACAATATCCTTCTTCATCCTCCGCCACCAATAATGCTGCCGTAAGTCCTAGTACATCTTCGCGGCGCCCGGATGGATGGAATACCGGGAACTATGGGCCTCCTGTAGTATCAACTCACGAATATCATCAATATCAGGTATACAAATACGGCCCTGCATCCGCAGAACTCCCTCATCATCAACCGTAACCTGCTTGGCACCTCCGTGTCGGACTGTATCTCTAAGAACACAAAAATGACGATCATCGTACTGCCTGGCCCGAATACGATCATACAATGAAGAACGGGCGACAGTATGGGCCAAAACACCGCCAGTCTCAGAAACCTCCAATCTCACAAGTCGGTTGGCCAAAGCGTGAACATCCAAAGCAAGAGGTCGCTCTCCGACTGATAAATAAGCAAGACTACCCATACTGGCAGACTTCCAGCTCAAAGCATAGGCCACCACGTTGGTCTTCCCCGGATGATAAAGAATTGTAATAACATAGTCCTTTAACAACTCTAACCACCTTCTCTGCCTCATGTTCAACTCCTTTTTCTGGAATAGATACTGTAAACTCTTGTGATCCGTGAACACCTCACATGGCACACCATACAAGTAATGCCTCCAGATCTTCAACACATGAACAATAACTGCTAACTCCAAATTATGGACAGGATAGTTCTTCTCATGAACCTTCAACTGACGGGAAGCATAGGCTATGACCTTGCCATCCTGCATCAACACCGCACCAAGTCCAACCCGTGAAGAATCACAATACACAATATAGGGCCCTGAACCTGTGGGCAAAACTAGTACTGGTGCTGTGGTCAAGACTGTCTTGAGATGCTGAAAGCTCGCCTCACACTCATCAAACCACCTGAACTGGGAACCCTTCTGGGTTAACCTGGTCATCGGGGCTGCTATAGATGAAAAGCCCTCCACAAATCAGCGATAATAACCTGCTAAGCCCAAGAAGCTCCGAATCTCTGTAGCTGAAGTGGGTCTATGCCAATCTCTGACTGTTGAAGTCTTCTTGGGATCCACCTGAATACCCTTTGCCGACACAACATGGCCCATAAATGCCACTGAACTCAACCAGAACTCACACTTAGAAAAATTGGCATACAACTGCCTATCCCTCAGAGTCTGGAGGACGACTCGAAGGTGCTGCTCATGCTCCTCTCGACCGCGGGAGTAAATCAAGATATCATCAATAAACACAATAAAAAATGAGTCCAAATATGGCCTGAACACACGGTTCATCAACTCCATAAAAGGAGCGGGGGCATTGGTCAACCCAAATGATATCACCAAGAACTCATAATGCCTATAACGAGTGCGAAAGGCCGTCTTAAGGACATCAGATGCCCTAATCCTCAGAATATGGTAACCTGATCTCAAGTCTATCTTGGAAAACACTGTAGCACCCTGAAGCTGGTCAAATAGATCATCAATCCTCGGCAAAGGATACTTATTCTTAATCGTAACCTTATTCAGCTGCCGGTAATCAATACACATCCTCATTGACCCATCTTTATTCTTAACAAACATCATTGGAGCACCCCAAGGAGAAACACTAGGCCTAATGAAGCCTTTATCCAACAATTCCTGCAACTGTTCCTTTAATTCCTTCAACTCTGGCGGGGCCATACGATACGACGGAGTAGAAATGGGCTGAGTGCCCGGAGCCAACTCAATGCAAAAGTCAATATCCCTGTCGGGTGGCATACCCGGCAGGTCAGCAGGGAATACCTCCGGAAACTCATGAACCATGGGCACATACTCCATAGAAGGAACCTCGGCACTAGAATCACGAACATATGCCAAATAGGTCAGACAACCCTTCTCGACCATGCGCTGAGCCTTCATATAAGAAATAACTCTACCAGAAGAATGACTAGGAGTCCCTCTCCACTCCAAATGAGGTACTCCTGGTAAGGCTAAGGTCACTGTCTTGGCATGAAAGTCCATAATAGCATGATAGGGAGATAGCCAATCCATCCCCAATATAACATCAAAGTCAACCATATCTAGAATCAAAAGATCAACCCGAGTCTCCATACCACCAATAACTACTAAGCAAGCACGGTAGACTTGATCTACCACTATATAATCACCCACCGGGGTAGACACATATACAAGAACACTCAGGGAATCACGAGGCATGCTAAAATAAAGGGCAAAATATGAATACACATAAGAGAAAGTAGAACCCGGATCAATAACACCGAAGAATCTCGGCTGCAAACTGAAATCGTACCTGTGATAACTGCGTCAGAGGCCTCAGCCTCAGGCCTGGCCAGAATAGCATAGCATCGGGTTGGAGCCCCTCCAACCTGAACATCTCTGGGTCGACCTACTACGGCCTGACCTCTACCTCTCGTGGCATGTCCTCCACCTCTATGAGTCTGACCTCCACCTCTAGAACCACGACCACCCCTAGCTGGCTGAGGGGGTGAGGGTGCACCTGATGCGGGAACCATTGCACGGGAACCCTGATACTGAGAATCACCAAAACCTCGGGGGAAAAACCTGGAAATGTGCCCCGTACCACCGCAAGTGAAGCAAGACCTCAGCTGCTGAGAATACTGACCCTGGAACTGTCCCTGACGACCAGAATGACCACCCTGAAAGCTCTAAATTGGCGGTGCATTGATGGTGCACTGCGGGATACCTAGAGTGCTGACTGATAAGGCCTTGGGGATGACTTCTGCCAAAGAAATCTCTGCCTCCAGATGAGGCACCACTGAATCGGCCGAAATGACGAGTTCTATTATCAGACCCCTGATCACCACCCTGGGATAATACCATCTCAATGCGTCTGGCCACATCGGCTGCATCCTGAAAGGAGATATCAGTACCCGTTTCCCTGGCCATCTGAAGTCTGATAGGCTGAGTCAAACCCTCAATAAATCTCCGAACCCTCTCCCGATCAGTGGGGAGTATCATTATAGCATGCCTGGCTAGAGTAATGAACCTGGTCTCGTACTGAGTGACGGACATGGAGCCCTGCTGGAGACACTCAAACTGCCTCCGAATATCCTCCCTCTGAGTAACTGGAAGAAATTTCCCCAAGAATAACTCTGAGAACTGAGCCCAAGTCAAAGATGCAGACCCAGCTGGTCTGGTCAAGCAGTAATCTCTCCACCAAGTCTTGGCAGCTCCAGAAAGACGAAATGTAGCAAAGTCAAGTCCATTGGACTCCACTATGCCCATGTTCCGAAGGACCTCATAATAGCTGTCTAAATAATCCTGGGGATCCTCTGATGGTGCGCAGTGAAAGTAGTAGGGAATAACTTGGTGAATCTATCCAATCTCCATAGAGCATGCTCCCTCAACTGTCGGTGCCACAATACCTGGCTGAGCTACTCCGGCTGTCTGAGGTGCCAGAGTCCAAAACTGAGGATCTAACTGCTCTGGTGTACAAGTAGCAGGAGTCTGGGTCCCTCTCCTATCCTGAGAGACGGCTGGTGCAGTAGGAAGAAGACCGGCCTGAGCCACACTCTCCATGAGTCCCACTAAGAGGACTAGAGCGTCCTGAAGCACTGGGGTGGCAATGAATCCCTCTGGGACCTGAGCGGGTCCAACTGGGACTGTCTGAGCGGGTCCAACTGGGACTGTCTGAGCGGGGATCTCCTCGGTGAATTCAACCTGAGGATCCTCCGCTGGGGCTACTGCTCGGGGCTGATCCCTGCCTTGGCCTCGACCCCTCGTAGGAGCTGCAACAGGAGTATCGGACTGCCGATCAGAACCTGGGGAAGCACGCGTCCTCGCCATCTGCGAGAGAGTAGAATAGAAACTCAATTAGTATTGTGAATAAATTTCGCATGACAGATAAGAAGAAATGTGAATTTATTCCTAACTCTGCAGCCTCTGGGGGATAAGTACAGACGTCTCCATACCGATCCCTCAGACTCTACCAAGTTTGTCCGTGAGTTGTGAGACTTAAGCAACCTAGAGCTTTGATACCAACTTGTCACGACCCGAAATCCCCCCCTTCATGCCGTGATGGCGCCTAACGTTGAACCCGCTATACAAGCCAAGGTTTTGAATAAATAAACTCATTAACAGTTAAAAAGAACAGGATAACTAAGGCAATTGTGACTAACAATGTGAAAGTTAACAAATTTCAGAACTATATAATAAGCTTCGAAATTAAATCCCGTGAATTTAACCCAGAACTGGTGTCACTAACTCACAAACTGTCTATGAGATTACTAAATACAAAAGGTCTAAAAAATAAATATATATAACTGTCTTTGAACAATAAAAATAAGACAGAACTGAAGGAGAAGGGTAAAAGGTGACGCCAAGGCCCACGAATGTCTGCGGGTCTACCTTGATGTCTCCTGAATGGACTGAAGGATACTCCCTCCGTCAATGTCCACCGAGTCCGGCTACGTAATATGCACAACATAAAGAACTGCAGGTGTAGCATCAGTACAACCGACCCCATGTACTGAGTAAGTGCCGAGCCTAACCTCGACAAAGTAGTGACGAAGCTAGGACCGACAATAATTCATACCTGTGCAATTCTATACTCAAACAGAAAATAATAACGGGAATAAACAAGTAGATACAGGTAGGGGGAGAACATGCTGGGGATAAAGGGGCAACGAATTACCAAAACAGCAGAACAAGATAATAACTGAAATGTAGAAGTAAGACAGGAATTAACATCTCAAAACAAGTAAATAAGCAGCAAAAGGCACGGCATGTCCCCTCGTTCATAGCCTCACAATCACTCGGCACGAAATGTCCCCTCGTGCATAAATAATCAAGTCACTCGGCAAGGAATGTCCCCTCGTGCATAATCTCACAGTCGCTCGGCACAGAATGTCCCCTCGTGCATAAATAATCAAGTCACTCGGCAAGGAATGTCCCCTCGTGCATAATCTCACAGTCGCTCGGCACAGAATGTCCCCTCGTGCATAAATAATAATCTCTCGGCACGAAATGTCCCCTCGTGCATAGCCTCACGATCACTCAGCACGGAATGTCCCCTCGTGCATAATGTACACAGAAACAAAAATTCAATATGAAGGTTCAACAATGAGAAACTCTAAATGTATAGAATTAACCAACAAAATTCTATCGTCCCGGCAAGGGACTCAGCTATAGCCAATCTCCCTAGAGGTATAATTTCAACAATAATAATCCTCAACTGAAACAATTAATCAATAACTTCCCAAGTCATGAAACAACATCAACGTATCACTTCTAATTAACCAATTACTCATAACACAGAGAATATCAAGAACATGGTATGAATCATCACATTTGACTCACAAGCATGCTTGACCACAACACATAGGTACTCGTCACCTTACCTATACGTTGGACATGGAATACACGTAGCAATTTAGACTCTATACCTATTCCCTCAATCTAAGGTTAGGCAAAACACTTACCTCGGCTCCAAAGATGCAAGTCAAGCCTCTAACACCGCCTTTCCTCTCGAATACGACTCCGAAACGATAGTATCTAGACATAATTAACTTAATCACATCAATAATGACTCAATAATTCCATCCCAAAGCCTAATTATACATTTCCCAACATTTTTCCAAAAATACCAAAATTCGACCCCGGGCCCACTTGGTCCAAACTCGAGGTGCGGACCAAACCCGATCACCCATTCCCCCACGAGCCCGAATATACAATTTGTGATGACCCAAAAGGTTATTCTAAGTAAATTTAGCGAAATCTATGTTTCGAGGCCCCGAAAGCCGCCGTTAATCTCATCTCGATATGCGTGCGCAGCCCGGGCGTGTAGCCGGGAAGCTTTAATGTGGAAATTTGATAAAAATGGAATTTTTGTAATAATTAATTGAATAAAGTTGACTTTGGTCAACGGACCCGGACCCGTGATTTGACGGCCCCGAAGGGTCCGTAGGAATATATGGGACTTGGGCATATGCCCGGAATCGAATTCCAAGGTCCCAAGCCCGAGAAATGAATTTTTAAAGAAAATTGTTTTATGAAAATAATAAAAGATTTTTGAAAATGAAGTTTGATGTGAAAACCATGTTACCGGGCCCGTATTACGGTTCCGAAGCCCGGAACAGGTTCGATATATGTTATGTGACTTATCTGTGAAATTTGGTGTAAAACGGACTTGAAATGACGTGATTCGGATCAAAATTGGAATAATTAAGCTTTATGAAATTTTAAGGAAATTCTGTGAGTTTTGCGGTTTAATTCCTTGTTTTTAATGATATTTTGGTGATTTAAAAGCTTCAATAAGTCCGTAGGATATTTTGGGAATCGTGTGTGTTTTTGGTTTTGAGTCCCGAGGGCTCGGGTGAGTTTCAGATAGCTAACGGGGTGTTAAAGTGTCAAAAATCTGGTGTTTTGGCTCATTATCTGGTATTTGGTGTTTTCTTCTCTGCGATCGCAGCCTTTGATCCGCGATCGCATAGGCTTAGGTGAAGGGGTGGCTGGGTTGCACTATGCGATCACAACTCAACCTTCACGATCGCATAATAGGTCAGTGGAGTCAGGTGGGGCTGGGTAGTATAACTCTGCGATCGCATAGTGTTGTCCGTGATCGCAGACGTATGGTCAATTCCCTTCCGCGATCGCACCCCCTTGTTCCGCGATCGTATAGTAGTAAGAACCTTAAGCTCTGCGATCGCAACCCCTCTTCCGCGATCGCAGAGAACAAAAACGTCCAGTTATAATTAAGTCCAAAAATAGAATATGCATTACGGGGCTTTGATATTTTCAGCATTCTCCTTCTTCTCCAACCTCCATTGACGACCCCCAAGCTAGAATCCCTCCATAACCACTTGGGTAAGTGATTTTAACTCCTATTTCTTCCACTTTTCTCCCATAATCACTAGATTCTAGGCCTAGAATCCTAAAATCAAAGTAGAAAATAGGGGTTTTGAGTAGAGTTAAGTATTTGGGAATTTTGGGTAATTCAACCCCAATTTGGGGTCGGATTTCAAAACAAATTATATATTCTAACTCGTGGGAGTATGGGTGATCGGGTTTTGGTCCGAAATTCGTATTTGGACCAAGTGGGCCCGGGGTCGAATTTTGGTATTTTTGGAAGAATGCTTGGAAATGGGTAATTAGACTATGGATTGGATTTATTGAGTCTTTATTGATATACTTGAGTTAATTATGTCTAGATAATATCGTTCCGGAGTTGAATTCCAAAGGAAAGGCGGGGTTAGAGGGTTATTGCTATATTTTGGATCCGAGGTAAGTGTCTTGCCTAACTTTGGTGAGGGAATAAGTATTGTATGCTATGTGCTAAGTGTTTATCATGTTCAACGCATAGGTAAGGTGACGAGTACCTATGCATTATGTGTCAAGCATGCCCGTGAGTCTATTTTTGATAAAAATCTTGTTATTACTTCCATATTCGTTATATTATGAACTTGTCTCTACTTGGAAGCCGTTGTTGTTGGAAATTTTGGTTGATGAACTTATAATATATTGGTTTGATTGAAAACCCAACAGTTAAGGATATATTTGAAATGATTGGTTATAGCTGAGACCCTTGCCGGGCACTTATTGTGAAATTGATTGACATTTTCCCCTTGCTGGGTGATATTGAACTGTATTTCCACTATGATGTATTCCTTGCCATTATATCTGTCATTGTTTGGTTAGGAAGAGTGTAAAGCACGAAGGGTGATGTCGTGCATTGATATTTGATTACATTGCATAGTGAGAGAGAGAAAGTAAAGCACGAAGGGTGATGTCGTGCCATGATTACATTGATTTAAAAGCACGAAGGTTAATGTCGTGCCATGATTTACATTGATTAAAAGCACGAAGGTTAATGTTGTGCCATGATTTACATTGATTAAAAGTACGAAGGTTAATGCCGTGCCATGGTTCACATTGATTACATCATGTTTTTCATAGTAAGGACAAGAGTAAAAGCACGAAGGGTGATGCCGTGCCATTATTGCATTTCTGGCATTTACATTTATTTCATTAGCAATTGTGTTAAAGCCTTTCTTGTTTACTCCTATATGTCAATTTAACTGCTTCATCTCACTTGTTCCCCCTTTACGGCTCCCGTATCCCTTACTTGTCTTCTCATTTCTTGCCTTGTCTTGTCCCTGTTACCTGCTGTAGAATAGGACAAGTTATCGTTATTGTCAAGTCTAGACTCGTCACTATTTCGGCCGAGGTTAGGCTCGACACTTACTCAGTACATGGTGTTGGTTGTACTGATGCTACACTGCACTTCTTAATGTTATGGAGATCCCGCATCCGGACCCAGTGGACTGCATTGAGGGAGTCACCTTCAGTCCACCCAGAGCTTCAAGGTATACCCGCTGGCGTTCGTGGGCCTTAGTGNCACTTACTCAGTACATGGGGTCGGTTGTACTGATGCTACACTGCACTTCTTAATGTTATGGAGATCCCGCATCCGGACCCAGTGGACTGCATTGAGGGAGTCACCTTCAGTCCACCCAGAGCTTCAAGGTATACCCGCTGGCGTTCGTGGGCCTTAGTGTCTCTCCTGCCTTTGGATTCCTTATTGTCTTACCTTTTCTCCTAGTTTCAAGACAATTATGTTTTTTTTTCAGACTCTGTATTTAGCACTCTGTTTAGATAGTTCGTGAGTTGTGACACCCCGGTTTTGGGCTTATGCAGCGTTATGCATTTTACTATTTCACGTTGCATTTTCGAATTTCTATTACATTTCCGTTGCTAAATTCTAAAGTGTTTCGTTATTTCTGTTAAGATGGTATCTCAAAAGTTAGATTACTTGTGCATGTTGTCTTGTCTAACGGGTTCAACGTTAGACGCAGTCACGGCCTGAAGGGTGGGATTTCGGGTTGTGACAAGTTGGTATCAGAGCTCTAGGTTGCTTAGGTCTCACAACTCACGGACAACTTGGTAGAGTCTGAGGGATCGGTACGGAGACGTCTGTATTTATCCCCCAGAGGCTGCAAAGTTAGGATAACTCCACATTTCTTCATTCTCTGTCGTGCGATATATATTCTGAGTACTGATCGAGTTTCTATTCTATTCTCTTGCATATGGCGATGACGTGTGCTTCCCTTGTTTCTGCTCAGCAGCCCGACACTCCTGCTACAACTCCTGCGAGGGGCAGAGGTCGAGGCAGAGGCCGTAGAGGTCGAGGTCATGGCCGGGCTCAGCCTAGAACAGCAGCCCCAGTGGAGGATCCTCAGGTTGAGTACGAGGAGGAGATTCCAGTTTCAGCAGTTGCGACGGGACCAACTCAGGTCCCAGAGGGGTTCATAGCTACCCCCGTGCTTCAGGACGCTCTTGTCCGCCTGGTCGGACTCATGGAGAGTGTAGCACAGGCAGGACTCCTTCCTACTGCGCCAGCCGTCTCTCAGGCTGGGGGAGGTACCCAGACTCCTGCAACTCGCACGCCAGAGCAGCCAGCTCAGCAGTTTCTGACTCCGGCAGCTCAGCCAACCGGATTAATTTAGCCGGGTATAGCAGCACCGGTAGCTGAGGGAGCAGCTATGTCAGCGGATGCGTTGTGGAGACTAGACAGGTTCACCAAGTTGTTCACTGCTACATTTACTGGTGCTCCATCAGAGGACCCACATGACTATTTGGACAGCTGCCACGAGGTTCTTTGGAACATGGGGATAGTGGAGTCCAATGGAGTTGATTTTGCTACATTTCGGCTGTCTGGTGAAGCCAAGACTTGGTGGAGGGATTACTGCTTAGCCAGGCCAGCTGGGTCTGCACCACTGACTTGGGCTCAGTTCACAGAGGTATTTTTGGGGAAGTTCCTTCCCATCACTCAGAGAGAGGATCTACGGAGGCAGTTTGAGCGTCTCCAGCAGGGATCCATGTTAATCACCCAGTACGAGACTAGATTAATCGCTTTAGCCCGACATGCCTTGATGATACTTCCCACTGATCGGGAGAGGGTACGACGGTTTATTGAGGGTTTGGATCAGCCTATACGACTCCAGATGGCCAGAGAGTCGAGTGTCGACATTTCATTCCAGGATGCAGCCGATATATCCAGGAGGATCAAGATGATTATGTCGCAGGGGAGTGGTTAGGGGGCTGACAAGAGGCCCCGTCATTTTGGCAGATTCAGTGGAGCCTCATCTGGAGGCAGAGATTCTTTTGGCCGAGGTCATCCTCCCAGGCCCTATCAGTCAGCACTTCAGGTATCTCCTCATGCACCGCCAGCACCTATTAGCGCACAACCGCTCCAGAGCTTTCAAGGAGGTTATCAGGGTTGTCAGGGCTAGTTTCCGATTCCTCAGCCACAACAACAGAGATCTTGTTATATTTGTGGTATGCCGGGGCACATTGCCAGATATTGCCCCGAGATTTGAGTGGACCCCAATATCAGGGTTCCCGTGCCTTGGTTCCCGCAGCAGGTACATCCTTGCCTCCTCAGCCAGCTAGGGGTGGTGGCCGTGGTGCTAGAGGTGGGGGTCATGTTCATAGAGGTGGAGCACAGACCACGAGGGGTAGAGGCCAGGTTGCAGCAGGTAGACCCAAGGATGTTCAGATTGGAGGGGCTCCGCCCCGTTGTTATGCTATTCCTTCCAGACCCGAGGTTGAGGCCTCCGATGCGGTCATCATAGGTACGGTTTTAGTCTGCAGCCGAGATGCTTCAGTATTATTTGATCCGGGTTCTACTTTCTCCTATGTGTCTTTATATTTTTCCCCCTATTTGAGCATGCCTCATGATTCTTTGAGTACTTCTGTGTATGTGTCTACCCCGGTGGGTGATTCTATTATGGTAGATCGAGTCTACCGTTCTTGCTTAGTAGTTATTGGGAGTTTGGAGACCCAGGTAGATTTATTGCTTCTTGATATGGTAGACTTTGATGTGATATTGGGTATGGACTGGCTATCTCCCTATCATGCTATCTTGGATTGTCATGCCAAGACAATGACCTTGGCCTTGCCAGGAGTACCTCATTTAGAGTGGAGAGGAACTCCTAGTCATTCTTCTGGTAGGATTATTTCTTATATGAAGGCTCGGCGCATGGTCGAGAAGGGTTGTTTGGCCTATTTGGCCTATGTTCGTGATTCTAGTGCTGAGGTTCCTTCTATAGAGTCTGTGCCCGTGGTTCGTGAGTTTCCAGAGGTATTCCCTGCTGACCTGCCGGGTATGCCACCTGACAGGGATATTGACTTCTGTATTGAGGTAGCTGAGGGCACCCAACCTATTTCTATTCCGCCGTATCGTATGGATCCGCCAGAGTTGAAGGAATTATAAGGAACAATTACAGGATTTGTTGGATAAAGGCTTCATCAGGCCTAGTGTTTCTCCTTGGGGTGCTCCCGTGTTGTTCGTGAAGAAGAAAGATGGATCTATGAGGATGTGTATTGACTACCGGCAGTTGAATAAGGTTACCATTAAGAACAAGTATCCTTTGCCGAGGATTGATGATCTATTTGACCAGCTACAGGGTGCTACGGTGTTTTCCAAGATAAACTTGAGATCTGGTTACCATCAGCTGAGGATTAGGGATTCTGATGTCCCTAAGACGGCCTTCCGCACTCGTTATGGGCACTATGAGTTTTTGGTGATGTCTTTTGGGATTGACTAATGCCCCCGCTGCTTTTATGGAGTTGATGAATCGGGTATTCAGGCCTTATTTGGACTCATTTGTGATCGTGTTTATAGATGATAACTTGATATTTTCTCGTAGTCGAAAGGAGCATGAGCAGCATCTTCGGATTGTTCTCCAGACTCTGAGGGATAGGCAGTTGTATGCCAAGTTTTCTAAGTGTGAGTTCTGGTTGATTTCTGTGGCATTCTTGGGCCACGTTGTATCGGCAGAGGGCATTCAGGTGGATCCGAAGAAAGTTTTAGCAGTTAGAGATTGGCCTAGGTGCACTTTAGCCACAGAGATTCGGAGTTTCTTGGGCCTCGCAGGCTATTATCGCCGGTTCGTGGAGGGGTTTTCATCTATAGAAGCCCCTATGACCAAGTTGACGCAGAAGAGTGTTCAGTTTAGATAGTCTGAGGAGTGTGAAACGAGCTTTCAGAAGCTCAAGACAACATTGACCACATCACTAGTGTTGGTATTGCCCACAGGTTCAGGTTCGTATACCGTGTATTGTGATGCTTCACGAGTTGGACTTGGTGCGGTATTAATGCAGGATGGCAAGGTTATAGCCTATGCTTCTCGTCAGTTGAAGATTCATGAGAAGAACTATCCAGTTCATGATTTGGAGCTTGCAGCTATTGTTCACGCTTTGAAGATTTGGAGGCACTATCTGTACGGAATGCCATGTGAGGTGTTCACAGACCATAAGAGCTTGCAGCATCTGTTCAGACAGAAGGAGTTGAACATGAGGCAGAGGAGATGGTTAGAGTTGCTAAAGGATTATGATATTACCATTCTTTATCATTCGGGGAAGGCCAATATGGTGGCCGATGCTTTGAGCCGGAAGTCAGTCAGTATAGGCAGTCTTGCTTATTTATCACGGAGAGCGACCTCTTGCTTTGGATGTTCAGGCCTTAGTCAACCAATTTATGAGATTAGAGGTTTCTGAGACTGGCAGTGTGTTGGCCCATACGGTAGCCCGTTCTTCCTTGTATGATCGTATTCGGGCCAGGCAGTATGATGATCATTACTTATGCACTCTTAGAGATATAGTTCGGCACGGAGGTGCCAATCATGTCACGGTTGATGATGAGGGAGTTCTGCGGATTCAAGGCCGTATTTGTGTACTTGATATTGAGGGTATTCGTGAGTTGATACTACATGAGGCCCATAGTTCCCGGTATTCCATTCATCCGGGCGCCGCAAAGATGTACCAGGACTTGCGGCAGCATTATTGGTGGCGTAGGATGAAGAAGGATGTTGTAGCTTATGTAGCTCGGTGCCTGAATTGTCAGCATGTTAAGTATGAGACCAGAGACCCGGTGGTTTGATGCAGCAGATTCAGCTTCCCGAGTGGAAGTGGGAGCGTATCACGATGGATTTTGTGGTTGGGCTTCCACGGACTCAGAGGATGGTTGATGCAGTTTGGGTTGTTGTGGATAGGCTGACCAAGTAAGCACACTTCATTCCCGTGTCGGTTTCGTACTAAGCGGAGAGGTTGACAAAGATCTATATGAGAGAGATTGTCACATTGCATGGTGTGCCCCTATCCATTATATCAGACCGAGGTACTCAGTTTACCTCCCATTTCTGGAGAGTATTTCAGTGAGAGTTGGGCACACAGATTGAGTTGAGCACATCATTTCATCCTCAGACGGACGGACAGTCCGAGCATACTATTCAGATTTTGGAGGATATGTTGCGAGCGTGTGTCATCAACTTTGGTGGTTCATGGGATCAGTTCTTGCCCTTAGCAGAGTTTGCCTACAACAATAGTTATCAGTCAAGCATCCAGATGGCTCCTAATGAGGCGTTGTATGGTAGGCGGTGTCGGTCTCCAGTTGGATGGTTCGAGCCCGGAGAGGCAAGATTGTTGGGTTCCGAGTTAGTCCAGGATGCCTTGGACAATGTGAAGATTATTCAGGATAGACTTCGTACAGCTCAGTCCAGGCAAAAGAGTTATGTGGATCGTAGAGTTTGAGATTTTGCTTTCATCATAAGAGATCATGTGTTTCTTAGAGTGTCGCCTATGAAAGGCGTGATGAGGTTCGGGAAGAAGGGCAAGTTGATCCCTAGGTATATTGGTCCATTTGAGATTTTGGACAAGGTAGGAGAGGTGTCCTACAGACTTGCCTTGCCACCGCATTTATCAGCCGTACATCCAGTGTTTCAAGTATCTATGCTCCGGAGGTATATTGCAGATCCATCTCATGTTCTTGACTTCAACGGTGTCCAGTTGGACAAGGATCTGACCTATGAGGAAGAGCCGGTAGCTATATTAGATAGGAAGGTTCGCCAGTTGAGGTCGAAGAGTTATCCTTGGTTCGTGTTCAGTGGAGAGGTCAGCCTGTCGAGGCAGCTACTTGGGAGTCCGAGTCCGATATGAGGAGTCGTTATCCCCATCTTTTCTCAGACTCAGGTACATTTCTTTGTCCGTTCGAGGACGAACGTTTGTTGTAGAGGTGGAGATTGTGATGACCCAAAAGGTCATCCTAAGTAAATTTAGCGAAATCTGTGTTTTGAGGCCCCGAAAGCCTCCGTTAATCTCATCTCGATATGCGTGCGCAGCCCGGGCGTTTAGCCGGGAAGCTTTTACGTGGAAATTTGATAAAAATGGAATTTTTGTAATAATTAAATGAATAAAGTTGACTTTGGTCAACATTTTTGGTCAACGGACCCGGACCCGTGATTCGACGGTTCCGAAGGGTCCGTAGGAAAATATGGGACTTGGGCGTATGCCCGGAATCGAATTCCGTGGTCCCAAGCCCGAGAAATGAATTTTTAAAGAAAATTGTTTTCTGAAAATAATAAAAGATTTTTGAAAATGAAGTTTGATGTGAAAACCGTGTTACCAGGCCCGTATTATGGTTCCGAAGCCCGGAACAGGTTCGATATATGTTATGTGACTTATCTGTGAAATTTGGTGTAAAACGGACTTGAAATGACGTGATTCGGATCAAAATTGGAATAATTAAGCTTTATGAAATTTTAAGGAAATTTTGTGAGTTTTGAGGTTTAATTCCTTGTTTTTGATGATATTTTGGTGATTTAAAAGCTTCAATAAGTCCGTAGGATGTTTTGGGAATCGTGTGTGTTTTTGGTTTTGAGCCCCGAGGGCTCGGGTGAGTTTCGGGTAGCTAACGGGGTGTTAAAGTGTAAAAAATCTGGTGTTTTGGCTCATTTTCTGGTGTCTGGTGTTTTCTTCTCTGCGATCGCAGCCTTTTATCCGCGATCGCATAGGATTAGGTGAAGGGGTGGCTGGGTTGCACTATGCGATCGCAGCTCAACCTTCGCGATCGCATAGTAGGTTAGTGGAGTCAGGTGGGGCTGGGTAGTATAACTCTGCGATCGCATAGTGTTGTCCGCGATTGCAGACGTATGGTCAGTTCCCTTCCGCGATCGCACCCCCTTGTTCCGCGATCGCATAGTAGTAAGAAACTCAAGCTCTGTGATCGCAGCCCCTCTTCCGTGATCGCAGAGAACAAAAACGTCCAGTTATAATTAAGTCCAAAAATAGAATATGCATTACGGGGCTTTGATATTTTAAGCATTCTCCTTCTTCTCCAACCTCCATTGACGACCCCCAAGCTAGAATCCCTCATAACCACTTGGGTAAGTGATTTTAACTCCTATTTCTTCCACTTTTCTCCCATAATCACTAGATTCTAGGCCTAGAATCCTAAAATCAAAGTAGAAAATAGGGGTTTTGAGTAGAGTTAAGTATTTGGGAATTTTGGGTAATTCAACCCCAATTTGGGGTCGGATTTCAAAACAAATTATATATTCTAACTCGTGGGAGTATGGGTGATCGGGTTTTGGTCCGAACCTCGTATTTGGACCAAGTGGGCCCGGGGTCGAATTTTGGTTTTTTTGGAAGAATGCTTGGAAATGGGTAATTAGACTATGGGTTGGATTTATTGAGTCTTTATTGATATACTTGAGTTAATTATGTCTAGATAATATCGTTCCGGAGTTGAATTCCAAAGGAAAGGCGGTGTTAGAGGGTTGATTGCTATATTTTGGACCCGAGGTAAGTGTCTTGCCTAACTTTTGTGAGGGAATAGGTATTGTATGCTATGTGCTAAGTGTTTATCATGTTCAACGCGTAGGTAAGGTGACGAGTACCTATGCATTGTGTGTCAAGCATGCCCGTGAGTCTATTTTTGATAAAAATCTTGTTATTACTTACATGTTCGTTATATTATGAACTGGTTCTACTTGGAAGCCGCTGTTGTTGGAAATTTTGGTTGATGAACTTATGATATATTGGTTTGATTGAAAACCTAACTGTTAAGGATATATTTGAAATGATTGGTTATAGCTGAGACCCTTGTCGGGCACTTGTTGTGAAATTGATTGACGTTTTCCCCTTGCCGGGCGATATTGAACTGTATTTCCACTATGCTGTATTCCTTGCCATTATATCTGTCATTGTTTGGTGAGGAAGAGTGTAAAGCACGAAGGGTGATGCTGTGCCATGATATTTGATTACATTGCATAGTGAGATAGAGAAAGTAAAGCACGAAGGGTGATGCCGTGCCATGATTACATTGATTTAAAAGCACGAATGTTAATGTCGTGCCATGATTTACATTGATTAAAAGCACGAAGGTTAATGCCGTGCCATGATTTACATTGATTAAAAGCACTAAGGTTAATGTTGTGCCATGGTTCACATTGATTACATCATGTTTTGCATAGTAAGGACGAGAGTAAAAGCACGAAGGGTGATGCCGTGCCATTATTGCATTTATGACATTTACATTAATTTCATTAGCAATTGTGTTAAAGCCTTTCTTGTTTACTCCTATATGTCAATTTAACTGCTTCATCTCACATGTTCCCCCTTTACGGATCCCGTATCCCTTACTTGTCTGCTTATTTCTTGCCTTTTCTTGTCCCTGTTACCTGCTGTAGAATAGGACATGTTATCGTTATTGTCAAGTCTAGCCTCGTCACTACTTCGGCCGAGGTTAGGCTCGGCACTTACTCAGTACATGGGGTCGGTTGTACTGATGCTACACTGCACTTCTTAATGTTATGGAGATCCCGCATCCGGACCCAGTGGACTGCATTGAGGGAGTCACCTTCAGTCCACCCAGAGCTTCAAGGTATACCCACTGGTGTTCGTGGGCCTTGGTGTCTCTCCTGCCTTTGGATTCCTTATTGTCTTACCTTTTCTCTTAGTTTCAATACAATTATGTATTTCTTTTCAGACTCTGTATTTAGTACTCTGTTTAGATAGTTCGTGAGTTGTGACATCCCGGTTTTGGGCATATGCGACGTTATGCATTTTACTATTTCACGTTGCATTTTCGAATTTCTATTACATTTCCGCTGTTAAATTCTAAAGTGTTTCGATATTTCTGTTAAGATGGTATCTCAAAAGTTAGATTACTTGTGCACGTTGGCTTGTCTAGCGGGTTCAACGTCAGACACAGTCACGACCTGAAGGGTGGGATTTCGGGTCATGACACAATTTGTTTTGAAATCCGACCCCAAAATGAGGTTGAATTCCTAAAAATTCTAAAAGCCCTAACTCTACCAAAACCCCCCAATTTCTACCTTTGAAAACCCTAGGATTCTTGGTGATAATTGATGAAAAACGTTAAAAAGTTGAAGGAAATCTATTAGTGAACACTTACCTACAATTTGAGAAGAAAATCTCTTGAAAACTCGCCCTAAGCCTTCTATTTTTGAGAAAAAGTTTGAAGAAGAACGGCTGAAATTGTCTTTAAAAGAACTTCACTGCTCGACTCTCGCACCTGCGATCTCGCAGGTGTGGAAAAGGGATCGCACCTGCGATCTCGCAGGTGTGGAAAAGGGATCGCACCTGCGGAAAATAGCCAGGCCCACCGGGTGCCGCACCTGTGAAATCTTACCCGCTCATGCGGAAGATAGTCCGCATCTGCGAGAGGGACCGCACCTGCGGACAAAACGTCGCGCCTGCAGTCTCGCACCTGCGGCCCTAGGCTCGCAGGTGCGGGCACACCAGAACTGGTGCACCAGCAGTGTTTCCTTGAGTCCAAACACTCCGAACACCTACCCGAAACACCCCCGAGCCCTCGGGGCTCAAAACCAAGTACACACACACCCTCGTAAGCATCCTACTAACTTGTTCGAGTAATTAAACCACCAAAATAACATCAAAAACCATGAATTAACCTCCAAAATCTATAGAATTTTCTCAAACTTCATAAATTTCTAAATTTACCATTTTGGTCCGAAACACGTCAAACCCAGTCCGTTTCTTACCAAATTTTACAGACAACTCATAATAACCATATTGAACCTTTTCATATGGGCCCGGTAACGCAGTTTTCACATCAAAGTTCATTTTCAAAAGCCTTTATTATTTTCAGAAAACAATTTTCTTTAAAAATTCATTTCTCGGACTTGGGACCTCGAAATTTGATTCCGGCATACGCCCAAGTCCCATATTTTCCTACGGACCCTCTGAGACTGTCAAATCACGGGTCCGGGTCCGTTTACCAAAAATGTTGACCAAAGTCAACTTTATTAAATTAATTATCATAAATTCAACTTTTTATCAAATTTCCACATAAAGGCTTCTCGGCTATGCGCCCGGGCTGCGCACGCACATCGAGGTAAGATTAATGGAGGCTCTCAGGGCCTCGGAACACAGTTTTAGTTAAATTTACACAAGATGACCTTTTGGGTCATCACAATAGTAGTATGTCATATACTTGCCAGGAATTAACCAGTAAAATTGTATACCATGTTGGTATAGTTATATGCCATATTGGTATCATATGGTAGTTTGAACATTGTTTTGGTTGTTTTAGCTTCATTTTAAGTGAATTCTATTATGAAATTATTTATATGAACATGATATGCAGTGCTGGAATTTTTATGTGCCGATGGACATAAATTATGTGTATTATGTAATTGTTTTTATAGTTGTAGGCAATTGTTGGAACAACCCCATACAAATATATACCCCTGTTAGTGTATGGAATGGGCAAGTTGTTTTGCGAATATTTAGCTTGCAATACGAGCATGTAATTTTCTCATACTTTTATTGCGTCCTTTAATGTTTTGGTACAGTAGTATAGTCGTAGATAGTTGTAGAAATATTCTAGAGCAATCATATGCTCTGTTGGTATACATATATACCATATTGGTATCACATGGTACTAGAAGTCTTTCTTGCTACTTATACTTTTATTGCATTTTTCAATATTTTATTATCATTTTTATTCTAACTAGTATATATGGAGATTTGGTTGCTGTAGATTTTTATTTTTTTGCTCTATAACTGGTTATATTACTGCTAATGAGAGAGTGTGTACTGATATTTGTAGGGAAGGAGATCAAATTTTGCATGGCAATCCCGTGTTGATTCTTAGAATTTAATTATGTAATTTGTGATGCTCAGCAGTAGTCAATGTGATATTCAGTGAATTAGATCAAGTGACAACTGATATTATTTCAGTTTAATAATTGAATTTAAAAAATGAGTAAGAAAAAAAATAAAAGGTATATTATACTAGTTATATTAAAAAAAGGTGAACAAATATTTACTATATCGGTTATATTTTCTTATTGTATAAAAAAGAATAATAAAAAATAGTGAAAACAGTAAATGAAATTAGATTATAAAGAGAAAAATAATATAGAAAAAGAAGTTAAATGAAATTTGGAAAGGAAAAAAAAATAAGAAAACGAGAAAAAAGAAGAGAAAAAAGAAAAGGAGAAAAGAAAGAAAAAAAAGGAAAGAAGCATAGAAATAAAAAAGATTTAGAGAAAAAATAGAAATTTCCCCACAAAAACTACAATAGGTAGGAAATGTAATTAGTTTGATGGGTAGGAAAATAAATAGGTAGACAAGGATAAATAGTTTTATTTTTGTGGGTAACTGTGTCATTCTCCCAATATTTTATATACAAGAATGACTAAATGAATAATTTTTGCCAACTAACATCTCTCTCTCTCTCTCTCTCTCTCTCTATATATATATATATATAGTGAGGTGGCACCCCTCTTAAGCCAAGAAACACATTTATCGTTTTTCTCCTTTTTTGGATTTTTCATCATTTTTTTCATTTTTTTTTATATTAAAAATTCTATCTTCATAACTCACACCTCTTTATCTTCATAACCTATATTTTTAATAATCTCAATAACTCTCATGCCTTTCATATTCATAACCTTTAAAAATATTTAATGTGTAAGTTTATGACTATTTATTATTTTTCCTCCATATGTACCTATATAAGGACCTCTATGTTTTGAACAAATATGATTGACACTAACTTTATATTTTGCTTATAATGGTTTGAGCTATCTCTATGTCAAAGGTTGTAGTGGAAAAGAAAAAATATACTAAAATATGGTATAATTTCTATTCTTTGTTTTTGTTCAAGGTAAATGCACGAAGATATTTCATACATGTGTAAAACTTAAGAAGAATGTTTAAGAGGAAGTGTCAAGTAATGAGGTGAAGATCGAAGTAAAGCGTATTTCACAATTCTAAGTAATGATCTTTGATTTTGTCATATTTAGTTTTATGTTGTATAAGTTGAAGTAATGATTTTTTTTCCAAATAATATATACATAGAGAATTTGATATCTGTTTTTTGTTGTATATATTTGTGCTCTGCAATTGCAATAACTTTGAGTCGTGATTTTATCCGATATCAAAGTGAGATTCTAACGTGTTTTCTTTTCCTGTTATATATAAATTTATCATTTTTATAAATATATTTTTCTATATGTTCTTAATTCTTTTGCCTGTATTTCTTTTCTTCAATGAACTTTTTTGAATTAGGCACTAATATATGACATTGACAATTTGTAGATAACTTTAAGTTAACATGTAATGTAATCTAATTAATTAAGAAATCACATGTAACAATAGATTATTACCGATAAAAAATGTAACACTGTGAATGGGCAAGATTTCGGTAGTTTAAAAATCACTAGACAACGAGTTATTAACTTTATGAAATAAAGTATTTTTTATTTTGGATTATACTATCGATGATTGAAAACTTAGTGAAATTTATAATCAACTTGCAAACAATACTCATTATTCTAATGTTAGGATTTAAACACAATTAGTTTTGATCTTTGACTTATTAAGCGTGTTATTGAAAGTTTTTTTTATTAAAAAGATTAATTATTCTTGTGAATGCTTGGTGAATTTTATTCTTTAAAGTGTGACATTATCTAATTTAATATTGTCGTTACTCAATTAAATGTATCACATAAAATCATGCTCTAACTACCAGAATATAATAAATTAACGGAATAAAAGTTTTAACATATGTTGCAAAGTAAGAAAAGAAAGTCTTCCTAATGATATTTTGTCAAAAAGTATAGATTTTTCCTCATAGAAGTTTTCAGCTTCTCAATATAAAACTAACAATAATTTAATTTATTTTATTTGTGTAATTGGTAGCTTCAAGAATCTATGCAACTTTTATTTTTATTTTAGATTTTTATTTTTCTTGGTCTTGGATTTTCTTAATTAGATAAAACTTAAGTAATATTCATTGATAATATACAATTAACTATACATCACATTGATTATTTGCTACAAATAAATTAAATTTATGAATTAAACCAAATATATTTTATTTATTGTCAATTTTCTTTTTCATAAAAAGAGGGATAATATCTACATTTGTTATTAACTCGATAAATTATTTTTTAAAATTTTATTGATCTTTTTTAAACCCATGCAAAACGCGAGTAAGTTTACTAATAATAATACTATTTGCCAAGAAAAAGTAATGTGTATACATTTACTAATTCATGATCTCTAATGTATCCTTAAGCTAATTGATTAATTACATATCATATATATTTGAATTCATATGTGCATGGTGATAAATTGAATTTCACTTAGCTGCAAATGTTTAACAAAAAGAGCATGAAAATCACAGAAATATAGTATTTTCCCTTTGTAGTTAGCTTCGAAAATCTAAAGGTTTTTTTACTGTGCTATTTGCTTGCTATTCAATTTATGTACAAGTAGGTTATTTTCGAGATGATAATAATTACGTGAAGTGCATGAATATTGTATATCTAAATTTTAATAATTACTGGTTGATTAATTATGTGATCTTTTGGAAGTTCTTTTTATACATAACTAGTAATCGTACTCGCGTGATGCGCTGTCACGATCCAAATTCCCACCCTTTAGGTCGTGACTGCGCCTAACGTTGAACCCGCTAGGCCAGCCAACGTGTAACTTGCAATAGCAATTAAAAATCATTTAGTACGAAATGAAATGCTAACTCATCAGCCTCAATCAATTTCCATCACATTCCGAGATATTAGTGGGACAACTATTTAACCGAACGTCAATAACATACCTTTCCCAATAATAATCTTTCCAACATCGATAATAAAAATAACAAAAACTTGAATGCGGAAGGGAGGAACATAACAATCATAAGATAACGTAAACTTCCCAAAACCGGGGTGTCACAATCTCACGGACTAGCTACTAGAATACTAAATACAAGTCTGGAATGAAAATACAACACTGTCTTGAAAATAAGGAGAAAGACAATGAAGCGGTAAAGGAAAGAAGCCTCGGGATCCACGAACGCCAGTGTATACCTCGAAGCTCTGACTTGGACTGAAGGTATCACCCTCAGAACGCTCCACGGGGTCCGGTAGTAGGGTCTGCACACCACAAGGAAGTGCGGTGTAGTATAAGTACAACCGACCCCATATACTGAGTAAGTGCCAAGCCTAACC
>ML298266.1:70251-82602 GCA_005239495.1 Nicotiana undulata | reverse complement strand
CACTCTAAAAACATCAAAACTAACATCAAAACACCAAAATTACATCGGATTCAAGCCTATGAATTTCAAAAACTTCCGAAGCTCGCATTTGATCAAAAACCCAACCAAATCATTTCCGAATGACCTGAAATTTTGCGGGCAAGTCCAAAATGACCTAACGAAGCTACAGCAACTCTTGGAATCCCATTCCGACCCTCGGATCTAAATCTCGCCTATCAACCGGAATTCGCCAAAATACTAACTTCGCCAATTCAAGCCTAATTCTACATCGGGCATCCTAAAAATATTCTGAACACACTCCTAAGTCCCAAATCACCTAACGAAGCTATCCGAACCATAAAATACGTATTCCGAGGTCGTTTACCAATAAGTCAACTCTTAGTTGACTTTTCCCATTTTAAGGTTGTTCTTAAGGACTAAGTGACTAAATTCTCATTTAACCATTTCGATTTCAAGCCTATCAACTCTAACACATTAATAATAGAATAACCAACATATAATAAGCCACTAACAACAGTTATAATGCAGGTTTTACGTAACGACTGACCGGGTCGTTACAGATTCCTTTTGTAAGGTTTCTCCTTTGTTAATTCCGTTTCATGTTCTATTGGTTCCTGTTCCATCGGTATTGAGTTCTGATACATAGACGGATTATGCACTGTGGTTTTTGCTATGTCAGAGAATTGAAGTCGGCGAGGAATTTCTGCTCCTGTTCTTCGTCCAGCTCTTTTCCTAGCTAAAATCTGTTGTTCCCGTGCTTCATCTTCATCTGGTTCCTCAGTTATCTTCTGAAATTGATTTGGAATAAAGCTTCATCCGCGTTTTAGTAGTGGTCACCGGAGCCGTCATCCTGTCTGTGCACGTTAGCTAGAACTGCTTAACGTGCGCCGAGAGAAAACATGCTCCTTATTGGGTGAATCGACTTATTTTAAAAGCCGCTTGTATTGTTACTTTAAATACGATATTTGTTTTGATTGTTACTTAAATTTTATTATATTGTATCGTTAAATCTGTCGTTACGTAACGACGAAATATGCCACTTTATGTAACGACTGATTGTTGTGGTTGCGTCGTTACCTTATCTTTCTCTCTCAATTTAACCCTTCATTATTATTAAATAACTTTATTTTATCATTTATCCTACCTTTTATATAGTAATTTTATCCCGTATCACAATTTTTCTTTATAATATTACAAGTTTATTCTTCATATTACTTATGCGTGATATCATCAAACGATGGCAAATGACATAATGTATCCAAATATTATATTCATCAAACGATACAATACAATACAATATAATATAATACAATACAATATATTACGATATGTTACATTATAAAAACAACCATCCAAACAAGCTATAATGGTATCACATAGTTGGTAAAACAGTCCAAAAACAACGGAACATCTCTAATGGTCCACACTTGACGCTCCTATCCCCTCTATCTCACTAACCCCAACTAAAACCTCTTTGTTTTTCTCGCCCTTCCTTACACCTCCAATAAAGAACTATGGCCCTCCAGCTATGGGAAAATTTGAAAGATTCAATCTTTGACTACACAGGCCTTTCCCCTGCAACTTTTTTCACAGTTGTTGCTTTGGGTCTTGCTTTGTACTATGTTGTCTCAGGGTTTTTCAGCTCACCTGATCATGTTCCCCACCAAAGGTCTAGAAACTTTGAGGAACAAATGGAGCCTCTTCCCCCTCCTGTTCAGCTTGGTGAAATTTCTGAAGAGGAGTTGAAACTGTATGATGGGTCTGATCCCAAGAACCCTTTGTTGATGGCTATCAAAGGTCAGATCTATGATGTGTCTCAGAGCAGGTTTGTATTCTAGTGTTTTGTGCTTGAATATTAGAAACTTTGATACTGGAAGTTTTTGTTCTTGATTGTCCATTTAATTGCTTTTCTTGATCAATTATGGAAAGGCTTTTATTTGACTTTGGTGATTATAAAGGTGTCTGTAAAAGAACCTAATACTAAATGGTAGAATCAATCTCTCTTTTTCTGTTCTTTCAAGTAACCGTGAATTGCTTTTTCTGGTCTTTTGGAGGAAAAAGTGTGAACTTTTTCTTATAAAAAAAAATTGTCTGAACTTTATTGAAGTCCTTAGACTCTTTAATCTGCTAATTACATAACGTGGACATGAAAATTTGTTTAATAAAGGAGGTAATTAGGAGTTAGTGGTGTAGGTGCGTCACTCGATATGCTTTCCTTCTTAGCCTGCTTTCTCTACCCAACAATGTAGAGCAAAAAGGTCTAGTTTAAAGATTTCCTTTTGCAAGGATGCCTCAATTGGTTGTTTAAGTGGGTAAATTTGTTAGCCTGGGTCCATAAGGATTGAGGTCTAATCTAACTATCTAAGGCCGTAAGACCCTCTTTAATTTTATTATGATAAAGACTTTTGAATCTAAATATACATATGAATATTAAGATCTTGCATTTTAATATGAGCACTGAATAATTAAGATTGTTTGGTTTTTCACATTTGAATGTGGATAATATATTTGTATTTAAAAACTAACAAATATAGAATTCAGTAAATTACTACTAGTAAATATTATATCCACAAAATATTAGAGAAAATCTCAATTATATGGTGCTCTATAAATTGTTGCTTTAATGAATCACATCTAAAAGTTAGTGGCGGTGATTGACGGTGGTGGTGGTCGACAATGTTAATTGTAAGGTGTTGGCTACGATCGTCGTGGTTATATGGAGGAGGTTGGCAATGGTGGTGTATGGTGGGGGCCACTGGTGATGGATGTGGGTAAAAGTTGGCAATAGAGATGTTGGTGGTGCTTACTAGTGTTGTAGGTGGTGGTTGGTGGTGATTGCACTGTGGAGGTTAGTGGTAGAAGCAGTTGTTGCTGGCGGTAACTAGTGATGAAGGTTGTTGTTGGTGGTGGTCGGGAATGGTGGTTGTGCGATGGAAGTGGTTGTTGGTTGTGGCTAGTGTCAGTTGTGGTCAGTAGTGAAGGCGTTAGGGGTGGTTGATTGTGGGGGTGGTTGGTGGTTTGATGGTAGTGGCGGAGGCGTTAGGGGTGGTTGATGGTGGAGGCGGTTGGTGGTTTGATGGTTGTAGATGTGGCAATGTGGTGGAGGTGGTTGTGGGTTGGTGGTTGACGGTGATAATACATATAATTGTGGTGAAAGGTTACATTCACATGGATTTTACGTGGACGTCTTAATGGTATTAAGATTTGTTAATAGCAGTAAATGGTTGTGAAGAAAGAAGCAAATGTACCTAGGCCTCATTTGTTTGCACTTAATGAAGGTTTGAATCTTAATTATTTAGATCTTAAACATTAAGTGTGTTTGTTTGTAAAGTCTGAATCTTAATTATTAAGATCCTAATCATTATGTGTGTTTGTTTTTTTACTTTACAACCACTTAATGGAGCTTAATAAGTCTGTATGATTAAGATCTATAACAAAGACTTAATCTCATTAAGATGCCATCATCCATATTCATCACTAACTGACGCCACCGCCTACCATTATCAACTACCGCCACTACCCTCCTCAACCATAGCCGCCACTACCACCACCCACCACCTCTACCACTATCATCCTCAACCACAACCACACACTCAACCACCTCAACTACCACAACCAACTACCCGATCACTATCAACAACCATAGCCAACACCGCCCACCATTATAAACTACCGTCACCTACCTCAATCACAACCACCATCACCACCACCCACCATTATTAACTATCACCGCCACCACCACCACCACCCACCAGTATTAACTAATTCCACGGGATACCTGTCACCTTCCACCAACAACAGGTAAAAGGTAATTCTATCCACCCACGCTTGGATAGATGAGAAGAAATTACCTAGTGCTTTTTGCCTCTGCTAGGATTTGAACATAGGACCTTATGGTTCTCACCCACCTCATTGACCGCTAGGCCACACTGTTGGGTGCTCTTTGTTACTTTCTTATTCTTCTGTCAAGTTTACTTTTGTTTACACAATGTTAAAAGTTAGTACTGAGTTACATACATTCTAATATTATAAAAAATAAAAAATACTAGTATTCAAATGTTAGAATTTTGAAAAGTTACTTAAGTAGAGTAGCAATATCGAAAAGGTTCAAGAAAATTTATGTTACTTCAAAACAATACTCTTTTCTCTTTTTTGAATCCTTTTTCCATTCTCTACCTGACTTCGAACAAATTTTTATTTAAACTGATATTTCAATTTATAATAAGAATACATCACTTCCATGTTAATTTTAGTATTTTCATTCCAAAATGACAACACATATAACTGCAAGCATCGATTCAAGCTCTCCACCATGAAACATGCACGATTTTGATGAGTTTTCCCTTTTGACAAATGAATCAGCTATCATGTGCAAGAAGTGCACATAGGAAAACAATCATCACCCTCAAAGAGGTCGTCATCAAGCTATATTGCAAATGTTACCTAGACCAATGTCTTTAAAATAGAGTAGATAGTCTATATTGCAATCATCACCCTCAAAGAGGTCGTCATCAAGCTATTTATTTATACTAGTATATATATATAATATATATGGATAAAACTAAGGTATATATAATATATGTATAAAACTAAGGATCCGGCGATCCGCATTAGTATATATATTTCATATTGTTGATTGTACTAAATATTGATGACAAATTACAGTAAATTTAATCAATATTTTAAAATGTAAAATTTATACCCACTTAGAGTCCAACATGAGAAAACATATAATAAAATCCAAATATTTTACAATTTCATTTAATAAACTAAGTGAACTATGTTATGTTCAATAGAATATTTTAGTAGCCATACTAAATCTATAATGCAATATGGATCAATTCTAACATGCATCATCCAAGAAAAAGAGAATAGAAAATCATGATATCTCATTACTTTCTCCGTCTCATTTTATGTGCCATACTTTCATGTTCTATCTCTGTGAAAAAGAATATCACTTCTCTATATTTTGACTTTAAACTCATAGGCGGATCTAGGAATTCTAGCACATGAGTGCACTATTAAAAAAAGAGGGAAAAATGTATTAAGTGGGAATTGACCCCTATTCCTCTCGGTAATTAACTCAACCTTCAACCAAGTGCACCATTCAACCTTCTCGGAGCATGGGTGCCAGCAGTTAATATTATACCAATTTTAGAAAATATACAACATACCTAATATTATCCTACACCGTGGGGTATGGGGAGGATAGTGTGTACGCAGACCTTACCCCTACTTTGTGAGGATAGTGAGGCGGTTTCCAATAGGACCTCGACTCAGAAAAGCATAAGCACTACATTAATGAAATAATAGACAAGAAAGGACAGTACCAAAAAGCCATATAAAAGCAGAATAAAAACAACAAGATAGTAAGGTGATCAACAATGAAAGAAAACAACGGTTAGTAATAAAAACCTACTGCCAACAGAAAGCGAGACTGCGTGCCAATACTTATGTTATGAACACTTTAGACTATCTACTCTACTACCTTAATCCTGTCCCTCCAGACCTTCCTATCAAGGGTCATGTCCTCGGTTAGTTGAAGTTGCGTCATGTCTTGCCTAATCACCTCTCCACACCTCTTCTTTGGCCTACCTCTACCTCTCCGTAGGCCCTCCAATGTCAACCTCTCACACCTCCTCACTGGGGCGTCTGTGCTCCTCCTCCTCACTTGACCAAACCACTTAGTCGCGCTCCCCGCATCTTGTCCTCAATAGGGGCCACACCCACCTTGTCGCGAATAACCTCATTTCTGATCCTATCTAACTTGGTGTGCCCGCACATCCATCTCAACATTCTCATCTCTGCTACCTTCATCTTCTAGACATAAGCGTTCTTGACTGGCCAACACTCAGCCCCATATAACATCGTTGGTCTGACCACCACTCTTTAGAACTTACGCTTAAGTTTCGGTGGCAACTTCTTGTCACACAAAACACCTAAAGCGAGTCTCCATTTCATCCACCCCGCCCCAATACGATGGGTGACATCTTCATCAATCTCCCCATCCCCTGAATAATAAACCCAAGGTACTTAAAACTCCCTCCCCTGGGATGCACCTCACCTCACCTCCCCTTCCACTCCTTGAGTCTCTCCACTGAACTTACACTCCAAGTATTCTGTCTTGGTCCTGCTCAACTTCAAACCTTTAGATTCCAGGGTCTGCCTCCATACCTCTAATTGCGCTTTCACTCCGTCTCGCGTCTCGTCAATCAATACAATATCATCTGCAAATAGCATGCACCACAACACCCCCCCTTGGATGTGGCGTGTCAGTACGTCCATCACCAGAGCAAACAAAAAAGGGCTGAGTGCCGACCCCTGATGCAACCCCATCGTAACCGGAAAATGATCCGAGTCACCACCCACCGTCCTCACTCGGGTCTTTACTCCGTCATACATGTCCTTAATCAACCTAACGCAGGCATTCGATACACCTCTAGCCTCCAAACATCTCCACTAAACCTCCATCGGAACTTTATCGTACGCCTTTTCTAGGTCGATGATCACCATATGCAAGCCCTTCTTTCTCTCCCTATACTGCTCCATCAATCTCCTAACACGGTGGATGGCTTCTGTAGTCGAACGCCCCGGCATAAACCCGAACTGGTTCTCGAAAATAGACACACTCCTCCTCACCTTTAGCTCTACCACTATCTCCCAAACTTTCATAGTATGGCTAAGCAGCTTGATACCCTGATAGTTATTGCAATTTTGGATATCACCCTTGTTCCTTGTTCTTGTATACAGGAACCATCGTGCTCCACCTCCACTCTTCGGACATCTTCTTCGTTCTAAAAATGACATTAAATAATCTAGTGAGCCACTCCAAGCCTGCCTTGCCCGCACTCTTCCAAAACTCCACGGAGATTTCATCCGGCCTAGTCGCTTTGCCCCTGCTCATCTTACGCATAGCCCCCTCAACTTCATCAACTCTAATCTGCCTACAATACCCAAAGTCACAACGACTCCCTGAGAGTTCCAAATCACCCAGTACAGTGCTCCTGCCCCCCTCCTCGTTCAAGAGACTATGGAAGTAGGTCTGCCATCTCCGATGGATAAGCCCCTCATCCAACAAAACTCTACCTTCTTCGTCCTTGATGCATTTCACTTGATCCAAGTCACGCGCCTTGGCTAACCTGAACAACCTCTTATCCCTACCTCGGCCCTCGAGTTCCTCGTACAAACGACTAAAAGCTGCAGTCTTGGCCGCCGTGACTGCTAGCTTTGCCTTTTTCTTAGCCAACTTATAATGCTCCCTATTCGCCCACTTCTCCTCCTCGTCTACACTTTCCACTAGCTTCAGATACGCTGGTTTCTTGGTTTTCACTTTTTCATCCACCTCTCCATTCCACCACTAGTCTCCCTTGTGCCCACCAGAGTAACCCTTTGAGACCCCTAGTACCTCTCTCGCGGCTTCCCTAGTGCACTGCGCAGTCGTGGTCCACGTAGCGCTTGCGTCACCACTACTACTCCAAGCCGTCACCACTACTACTCCAAGCCCCCACAGTCACCAGCTTGACCCCCAACTCATGCGTTTTAGCTTCCGTCAAGGCTCCCCGCCTTATCCTATGTTGACTATACATCTACCTCTTCCTCCTGTTCACGTGCCCCATATTTTTGCGTATAAATCTGCCCCTGTTTAAACTTCCAATTTCACCTTTTAATGAGATGATTGATTAAAGTTGAATATCCATGACTTGTTTTAGACCACAAGTTTCAAAACTCTTCCTTTCCACATAGATTAGGACGGAGGGAGTACTTCACATTTTTGTAATGAAGCATCTGGTTACTTTTTTAATTGGATCAACTGTGAAGACCAATTTACTAAATTAATTATATCGTCCATCTTTTACGTGTGCATTTGCTGACAAGTGACATTCACTTGCCATTACACTTTGTAAAATTATTATTGAAGTCCAAAAATTGAGTAATTATCAAGAATATGGTCGATGTATAATTACTCAGTCACAAAAATAGTTTTAAAAAGTGCGCTTATAAGGGCATGTGACTTGTCAACAAGTGCACGTGTGACAAATTAGAGATGGAAGAATAATTTAGTATATGCATCCCGTTTCGAAGTTGACCCAAATTCAAAAATGATGAGCTGTCATGATTTGGATATTCTTAATGAATGTGATAATTGATCCACTAACATATTTGCAATTTTAATATGGCTCTATTCTATTAAACATCATATAGTTCACTTTACTAAAAGAAATTGTACACAAGTTGGTTATTATAATATGCATTTTCATGTTGGGAGTATAATTAGGTAAAATTTTTAGTATTCGAATGTTTGTCAAACTTAGTAATGTTTCTCATTAGTATTTAGCACACTGACCTGCATAAAATGCATACTACTGAAGATCCCTCGTTTCATCGCGGTAGGTAAGTCAAACTATGCATTAATCGAAAACTTTCTACGAGAATTTTAAAGGAATTGATTGAGGTAGCTATACCGTGTTAGGTTGACATATTTTAAGACGTTGATCATTTTCCTACATCCACTTGTTACACAAAATAGAGAAGATTCATAGCAACGTTGTGGACATGGAGAAAGTAGTCACTCAACGTTCTTGTTGCATGGAAGTTTGCCGCTTGGATTATGGAGGAGATGGGTTGTGAGATTGAAAAGAATGTCTCATTAACTTGATTAATAATGTACAAGAGGTGCTCCTTATTTATGGGTTATATAATATGATAGGTATTTGTGATAACAAAGGTCTTCTTTACGTTATCTTGGGAGCTCGAGTTGTGCAATTATAATTCAAGTGGTTTGGGACATTATAGATTGGCATTTTGAATTGTATTTTGATAATCTCCTGAATTCAACTCAGGGAAATCTTGTTTTTTTCTTGATTTTCTTTGTTTTATTAAATAATGTCAAGCCGAAGCTAATTGCTTCAGATTCTCTTTTGTTTGTTTGAACTATTTAGTATTCTCCTAGTTATGTTATTTTTGGGACTTCAATAACTTTTGATTTGGAAATTTTCACTTGGTAACAACTTCTTTTTTCAGCAAACAGAATCTCAGAGGTTCTCATATGAGAATTCTGAGGTCAAATTGTTTTCTTCATAATTCGGTCAATCCGAGTATAGACTGAATTCATCAAGGACACAGTCCCTGGAATCAAATATCTGAGATGAGTTTGAATATATATATATATATTTTTAGACAAAATGTTATGCTTATATCTTGACCATTAAGCCTTTTATATGAGGGCCATTTTTTCATATTTGCAATAGTTTTCCTACAATAGGTGTTGTCACCACATATTTGTGTCTAAGTCTGTGTCTATGCAGAATGTTCTATGGACCTGGGGGACCTTACGCATTGTTTGCTGGGAAGGATGCGAGTAGAGCTCTTGCCAAGATGTCCTTTGACGAAAAAGATCTCACGGGTGATATATCTGGTCTTGGTGCATTTGAGCTTGACGCTTTACAGGATTGGGAGTACAAGTTCATGAGCAAATATGTTAAGGTTGGGACTGTCAAACAGACAGTGCCGGTAAGCGACGGGGCAGCTAATAATGAATCTGTTGAAGCAAATAATCACAATGCTAAACCAGCAGAAGATGGTGCATCAGAGAGTGTCAAGCCATCAGAAAACCCTGATCTTCGTAATGACGCTTCATCAGATAGTATTCCTGCTGAAACTGTGGACAAGTTTGATGGTGATGCTGACAAGCAGGAATAATTACGACCAATTTTCAAGAGCAAGCTGAGAACTGGAGGTAACAGCTTCCGTAAAAGCATGACACTTGGTGCATGTGCTTGTATCATATGGATGTTGATTCTATAGCATGAAATAGTCGAAGTTAGTTGAAATGTCTAGTATGTTGTATAAACAATGAACAAGCACTTACCAAGATAATGATTATAAATAAATTTTACTTCCAACATCTATGTTGCTCAGACTCTCCGAACATGTGGCCGGATACGTGTCGGATCCTCCAAAAGTAGTGCATTTTTGAAGGATCCGATACGGGTACAACTATATTTTGGAGAGTCCGCGCAATATAGTCCAACATTGGTAGGAATCTATAGAGGTTGTACTTGTTGGTATTACTGTGCTACTGCAGAGTGCTGCTGGTTTATCGGATCACCAAAGCTGCAAAGTTGTCCTAGACCAAATGGGATAGACTGAAAGGAACAATGACTTCAATCTTTTAGCAATGGGATTAGCTGTTTGTTATATACCAAATCAGGTCTTAGTTAATTCCTATTCCTACTAGTAGTTGTTTGAACAAAAGATCTTATTAAGATTTGTTTTATCAAAAATGTGCTAATCCCTTTTCTAAACAAGTTGATGAAGGAAATGAAGTATTAATCCTAGTTAGGCTTAATGATTGTTAGATCTGTGAATCTGGTGATGAATTGAAAGAGTTTATGCGCTGCAATAGTAAATGCAGGTCGAAAATGTGAATGATGATTGCTAATGAATACACGAGTATGCAGATAAAATGCATGCAGTGGCAATAAATGTAATAATAATGGATATCTCGCCCAAATATTGAATGGCTGGAGCCAATCAACCCCTTGTCAGCGGTGTAGATGATAGAAAACGTGGATGAAATACAAGATTCTTGGATCTTGTAGATGAAAAGGTATCTTCAAACTCGAGAGTCAATAGAAAAGGCAAGTTTTGTATGTATTCAATAGTCAATGTTACAAAGTGTTTTTCTCAGAAGGTTTCAGATCCACTTTTCTCTTTTTCTTTTCCTATATACATAGGGGACCTTCTTTTGAAACCCTAAAAAAGTACGAACCAGAGAATATTCTAATGTAATATTCTCTCTCTGATCCTAACTTATTCTACTGTTACTGCTATTTTTCTGTTCGGCCAAATGTCGGTTTTTCTTGAGAGGGGCTCTTCGTCACCAAGTTTTGGCCGACCTAGACTTCGACCACGACCAAAGAAGCCGTTACGTTCAATCCAAATTTTGACCAATACCAAGATAATGCAAGAAATGGACAGATGCGTGAGTAGCCTATGTAATTCCAAGTGGCAATCGAACTGCATCTGTTCCCGATTTGATTGGGAGCAATCCTCACCAGTAGCAGGAGCTCTTCCATGCATTTTTACTAGTACCAGTAACATGATTTACATAGTACTCACTCTGCTCGATTCGATGAACTTACACATGACATTGAAAATTTATATAGTACCAGCAACATCATTTGTTCACTTGCTTCTGTGTCTCTTTCTATTTCTGTTTAAGGACCACTATCAAGGTTTGAAGCACTTCTAATTTGTAGGTAAAGATGGCCTTTTACTCTTAGCTGCTGCATATGGCCTTGTTCGTCCTTTAGTTTCTATTTCCTTGGTCTCACAAGCATTTTTGGTTCGCCATGTGTTAGTTTTTTTCTTCTAATAAGTCGATACTAAAAAAAAAAAAAAAACTCTAAGAAGAATTGGTGAAATTGTATTTGGTAACTACCAAAAAGCACCGTCTATTTATTGATCAGAAATAACTGCAGCAAAACTTAAATTATTTAATTTCATGGAAAGATATGAATATGTATTATTAGAAAATAGGCAGAATGCACAGTTACCCCATCAACCTTTGAGTCAAATCCTTGTTACACCCAACAAACACGGGTAAAGTTTTACACATCCAACATTTCCCAAGTGTGTCTAAGACCCCACAAAATTGACCAGCCCTTTTAATAATTCATAGGGTATATTACACGCGCTTGACTTACCATTGACCAATAAAGTACCCGACCCATCTGTCAAATAAACGAATAAAATGTTACCGAGCCGGCCCGACCCACCCCGATTAAAAGCCTAAGTGATAATAACCCCAAAACAAATTCCCCAGTTCTCGACTCTTCTTTCTTCTTCCATTGAAACCATCGAAGGAGATCCGTTCAGTGCATGTGGATATGATCTGCGTCGGGTAATTATACCACTCACAAGCGGTTGATTTCAAGTCCTTCGGGCGAGGTATGCACATTTTATCCACTCCAGTGCATGTGGATTTTGTTTTTTGTTATATGTTTAGTCGATTTAGGGTTTTGTACTTTTCTTAAGGGGAATCCTTTGTCATTCTCAATGTTACTTTCTGTTTGTCGTTTTTCTGCTTTTTAATTGATTTTTATTGTTTGTTGTATTCGGCTCTTTGTAAATGGTGTCTAAAGTTAGGTTTTTTTTAGTTCTTTACTATTACACCTGATTTTAATATTGTGAATTGCTTTGGCTTTATGTTTAACTTTTTATTTCTTTATGCATTACTGATTTGCCTCCTTTTGCAGGAAAAATATCTTTTAAATTGATTACATTAAAATGGTATCATGATGGGGTGTTAGTTCCAGATACTTTTGCTCGTTATGTGTGTGTGGGAGG
>ML298266.1:19721-70026 GCA_005239495.1 Nicotiana undulata | reverse complement strand
GGGGGGGGGGGGGGGGGGGGGGGGGGGAGAGGAGGGTAGTCAGTCATTGACATTAGATGTAGATGTGGATATGTTATCATTTTTCGAGCTTATGGATTACACTAATCAAATGGGGTTAAAAGATGTTGTTGAGCAGTATGTTTGTCCCATGGACAGAACTGATAAATTGGTAAATGTACTAACTGATAAGGATATATAAGACATCTCAAATGAATTGGAGGATGGGATACCCTAGATATTTATGTCACACATGCTGCCCCTTTAATGGTTGTTGACATAAATGCTACTAGGCCAGGGGTTGGTAGGACAAATAGTGAGGCACATAAAGTCACTATAAAGTTAGAAGAACAAGGGGGAGAACCTGTTTTTGAAGAGGGAGAACTAGTTGTTGAAGAGGGAGAAACAGAGGAAGATGATGAAGGTGAGCTTGATGAGGAGAATGACTCAGATTTTGATAATTCATCTGAGTATGAGAGTCACGGAGTTGATGTAGATGTTCATGATGATAGTCAATATGGTTCTGATGTACATGAAGAGTTTGGGGAGTGCAGGGAAGTGTTGAGGAAGCATAGGAGGAAAATGAGTGAAAGGCCTAAAGATAAGAGTGACATAAATCTAGGAGATGCTAGTATAGACAGTGGGTTTGATGAGTTGAGGACTGAGAACAATGAAAATAGGTATGAAGGGTTAGTTGGAGCTGATGAATCATATTTTGGTTCTTCCGATGCTGAAAGTTTTGCTTCAGATGAGGAAAATGAGTATGATGAAGAACACAAGAGAAACAAAGAAGAGAAAAAAGAGGTTGATATTTGATCCAACTGTCAAGAAAGTAACATTGGAGTTGGGCCTTATTTTTGAAAGTATTATTGAGTATAGATGGAGTGTATCCAGATATGCTGTCCAGAAAGGTGTTCAAATTGAAAAAATCATTGATGAACCTGGCAGAGTGAGTGTAGGATGTAAGGGTGGTTGTCCATGGAATCTTTTTGCTAGCAAAGATGGCAGATCAAACAATTTCAAAGTGAAGAGGTATTGTCATGTCCATAAGTGTTATAGAACCAACAAGAACAAGCTTTGCAACTCTAGATATCTAGCAAAATATTACAGGGATAAAATTATTTTCCAGCCAAATATAAGGGTTTGGGAGTTGAAAAAGCTGATTAAACAAGAACTAGACATGTATGTTGGTAGGTCAACTGTCCATAGAGCTAGGGCCAAGGTTTTGAATGAATTAATTGGAGATATTCAGAAAGAGTTTCAAAGATTGTATGACTATATGTATGTCATTTTACATACTAATCCTGGCACAACTTGTATTGTAAAGGCAATAGATAATGGTGATGGAAAACATGTGTTCCATTCCTTTTATGTGTGTTTCTATGCCATGAAAAAGGGCTGGATGGAATGTTGTAGAAGAATTATTGGTCTAGATGGTTGTTTCTTAAAAGGAATGTTCAAGGGACAACTACTTGCAGTTGTATCTAAAGATGGCAATAATCAGATGTTTCCAATTGCTTGGGCCATTGTAGAGATTGAAAACACTTACACTTAGAGTTGGTTTATCAAGTGTTTGATTGATGAATTGATGCTGTATGAAGGTAGAAATCTCACCATTATGTCTGACATGCAGAAGGTAATATCTGTTGTGTTTGATTTATGACTAAGGCATTTTATGACTAATGTAACTAAGGCATTTTCTAACTTTTGCTTGACATGGGCATACTTAAGGCAGTAAATGATTTGTTGCCTGAAAGTGAACATAGGTGGTGTGCTAGGCATATTTTAACAAACTGCTCAAAGAATTGGAGAGGTTTGGAAAGAAGAAAATGCTTTTGGAGGTGTGCAAAATCATCATGTGTTGCTGAATTGAATATCCAAATGGATAAGCTGAACGAGCTTGGTAATGTGATATGTGGGTGTCTGCTCACATATAATAAGGAAACCTAGGTAAGAGCATACTTTAACTGTGACATTAGGTGTGATGTAATTGACAGCAATATGTGTGAAACCTTTAATGCATGAATACTATATGAGAGATACAAGACAATTATCATAATATTGGAAGAAATAAGAGTAAAGATGATGAAGAGGGTAGGGAAGATGGGGGAGTTTGCAAACACATGGATATGTGATATATCTCCCATTGCTATGAAAGTGTTTCAAAAAAACATGGCTCATTCAATGAAGTGTACTCTTAGGTGGAATGGTGGTGTTGGCTATGATATTGAGGATAGTCCATATGAGCATTGTGTGAATATGCAAAATCAGACATGCAATTGCTGTAATGCACTTCAAAGAGATTGAGCCTCTTAATTAAATATCTCGTTGGTACCATAAATCAACTTATCTAAAAGGATACTCAACATTTATCCAACCAGTTCCTAACATGATATGTGGCCAACATCTACCAATCCACCCAATGAGCCTCCACCAATTAAGAAGATGCCTGGCAGACCCAAGAAGAAGAGGAGAAGAGAAGAAACAGAAGATCCTAAACCTGGCAAGTTATCAAGGAGGGGTATGGAAATGAGCTGCTCAAATTGTGATGGTTATGAACACAACAAGAGAGGATGCTCCAAGGATCCAAGACCAGTAGGTTCTACTCCTGCAAATGCTTCTTTCACAGGAGGGAGAGCTTAGAATAGTTCTACTCCTGTTACAAGTTCCAATCCTGCTACAAGTTCCACTCCTACTACAAGTTCTACTACTACACAAGCTACACATGTTGCACATAATTCAACTGGATTTTGGACTATTCCAAGATGGCTCTGGCTTTAAGTCTTTTTCTGTAAGTATTGCACAGTTTCAACTTATGCACTTTGTTGTGATTATTATTAATCAAGTCCTTTTCTTGGCAGTCTGGTATTGGTATTCAAAGAGCGGTTACAATTAGTCAAAAAAGGTCGTCTGCTGATATTCGAGAGTGTGCTTACAAACCAACTAAAGGAGTCAAGTGGAATGGAAAACCAATCATTACAACAAGGCAAATCCAAAGAGCTGCTGCATCTCATGCCAACCTCAGTCAAGCAAGCTCATCCTCTCAGCCAACTAAGACTAATTAGCATGTTGTGTCGTTTATGTGATACTAAGTTTGTTTTGAAGTCTAGTGTAATTTTTGAACAATAGAACTGCAGCCAAACTGTTAAGGTTGCTATGTGCAACTATTATATGTTATGTTTAATGTTGTTGAACACCTTTCTTTTTGAAATAGAAGTAATTTGTGATTATCTTGATGGCATTTTTTAGCTTTTATATGCTATGGTAGTCTTTATTGAATGGCATATGGATATAGCTGCACCTGAAGCACAAGTTATGAATGCTGAAGACATAAGCTGCAGTTATGTATGCTAAAACATTAGCTGCAGCTGAAGCACAAGTTAATGAATCCTACCGTAATACTTAGCAAATGAACACAGAGCCATTACCAACACCATCAACAAAAGTTATGGCAGAATAAACTTCTTTCATTAAACACAAAATATTAGACTTCAAGAAGATGCAAAAGGATTACACTTGCAACAAGGGTGAAAAGAACCTAACTACTACGATATATGGTTCATAGACCATTTTAAAGGTTTTTACATTATGTAACAGTCTTTGGTGCCAGACATAATCACCTTGAATACAATTACGATTAAGACCAAACTTATCAATCGCCTCCAATTTCTTTGATTTCTACTTGCCTTCCGAATGCATCCAACACCTTTTTCTTTTTAAGCAGCCCCAAGATAAAATATGTTAAGTGCTACGGAGTAAGAGGATCAAACCATACAAAAAATTCACACCCCGTACTACTGTCCTTCTGGAAATAAGAAGATTTCAGTGTAAAAAACTCAGAAAAATAAAGTGAACCAGATTTTTAATACTAAGCTTACCTCATAGAATCTACACCCATAAAAACAACGATCAGGATTATCGATGCTCCATGAAATTATAAGCACAACTTCTTCACCACATCGACAAATATGCTTAAAATTACGCATTAGACAAGAACCCTAGATTTTCAATTTTGGGCGAAAACTCAAAGAAGGGTTCAAAATTGATAATACCCTCTAATTTAAAGATGAATTATACAAGATAAAGAAGATTGAGGAAGAAGAAGAAGAAGAAAAAGCTTTGAAGCTAATGGCTGAGGAGAAATATCGGAGGCTACAATGGCTGAGAACAAGCGGATTTAACGTTGAAGACCCATTTTAATTTAAGGGCTAAAAGAGCCGTTACTATCAAATCTGAACGGTTGATAATTGTTAGCTACTATTTAATAAATACTTCCACACGCTTTTGTGTTGCTGTTTTACACGTACAAAGGGTTGGTCAAGTTTGGGGGGTCTTAGACACACTGGAGAAAGGTTGGATGTGTAAAGCTTTACCCGTATTTATTGAGTGTGTAACAGGGATTTGACTCAAAGGTTGATGGGATAACTATGCATTTTGCCTAGAAAATAATTATAACAGGTCGAAAAAATAGATTAGTGCAAATGACTGAGTATTAGAACATACTTAGTCAGTGTATACTGATTAAGTATACTATATAATAAATATCAAGTATACATAAACGATACACTTTTCATACAATAATTTTACATAATACACTTTTTGAATTGTAAATTTTTTAGAGAACTATGCATAACGTTGAAATATATACAAAATAAATTGTTACTATACAATTTATATAGTATAAACAATAGACTGTCACTATACCATATAGACTTTCATTTACAAAAAATATACTAAATGGGCTGTAACTATACAAAATATATATAAAATAGACTATCACTATACAAAATATATACAAAATAGTCTGTCACTATATAAAAAATTATACAAAATAATTGTCACTATACAAAAAATATATACAAAATAAATATTTCAGGCTATTAGATGTAATATGTTGGGCCGGAGGAACATTTTGTGTCAATTGTAAAAAAGATGGGCTATTAAAATTTTAAGGGGCTATAAAGAGTTATTTTCTCAGTTAGTTAGACTGATCTCGGACGGTAAAAATAGTAAATCACCTCAAAATTCTTACCAATAATTCCTAAATAAATATCATCTCCACTTGTCTATCAAAACGAGTTAAATTCCACTTCAGTAGTAAGTTAAAAAAAAAAAGGTTTCGTGCTTTGTAAGGTTAAACTAGTGAAAAATACTTCATCTGTCTTGAATTAATTGCGTTGAAATTTATTTACAATGATTTGATCATTTCTTAATTTGGTAGTTTTTTTCAAAACAAATTTATAAAGACTACTCCACCAAAGGTGACTTTTTGTCATTAAAATAATAGAAGATAATACTTAAAAATTATGATCAAATGAGAAATTGTTTGATTAAAGAAAATAGAAGACTTCCTTCTAAAAAAGAATAGAAGAAGAAGACAGAGAGTATTATTATGACATGAGATCTAAACATACTTCGTGAGGACGAAGAATAAGACATGGTTTACATGAATTTATTTCCCTACATGACGTGAAGACCTCTTGTGCTACCTAATTGATGATATAAAATAAAAGAAGGTGAATCACCCTGTATTGATAACAATAAATACATTATTTTCTCAACTAAAGGTGTCCCTAGTTGGGCAAAATAAGTGAGATTATGATTCAAAATCCAATGAAGATAAAGAATATTAGATGATTTTTTTCTCATTTACTTAATTTTTAGTGGGCAACTTAAAGTTATTTGATAAGTTTATTAATGGGAGATTGCAAATACTCGCGCAAATTAGTCGAATACCATTATTTTTTTAAAAAAAGGTACTCCCTCTGGTTCATTTTAAGTGATTTTTTGACTTTTTTTTTTGGTCCACAATATTTGTTTTTTTTTTCCAGATATCAAAAGGAATTACAACAACATACCCAGTAAAATCAGAAGGAATTAACCTTTTAAAAAAAAAAATTGTCCTTGAAGTAAAGAGTCTAGGAGTAGTTTATTATATTTTCAATGAGCATATTAAGGTTAATATGATCAATTTCATTGTTAATTAATGCTAAAATGTGAACTTCTTAATATTGTGAAAATAGCCAAAACAATCACTTAAAGTAGACCGGAGGGAGTAAGTAATAATTGAGCATCTCTTGGTACATCCGCGATTGTATGTAAAAATAGCATGAGCTAGTCAGTTTTGGACCGGTCATTCAAAAATAGCCAGCGTTTGCCAAGTTATTGAAAAATAGCCAGTATTTTGCTTCAACAGAGACCGATCCAACATAATATACTGGAGTTCGGTGCACCTTTGTATGAACTTCCAGCATATTATGCTGGACCTCCAACACGCGAAAAGTTCCAGCATAATATACTGGAGATTCAAGCACCGGTATATGAACTTCCAACATAATATACTGGACCGGTATACTTTGTGGAACCCGTGTATAATATACTGGATTTCCAGTATACTTTGTTGGAACTCCAATAAATTATACTGGAATTCCAGTATATTATGCTGGAGTATTTTCTGAATTTTGAATAATGTTTTCGTTCAAATTTATCTTTACATGAAAAATGACTAAATTTCGTTGTTATCTCTTTTACTTTGGTTATCTTTACTATATTTTTATCAATACTTTTTTTCTTTAGTATTTTCGTCTTAGCTTTATTTACTCTTTTATTTTTTAAACCTATTTTAAAAATATTTTTTTTGAGCCGAAGGTCTATCAAAATTAGTCTCTTTACCTCACACAAGGTAGGAATAAGGTGTGCCTACAATCACCTTTCACAGAGCCCACTTGTGGTATGTTGTTGTTTGACAAAAATCAAAAGTGTTACTTTTGTTAAACTCAAAGGACTGAAATTGCTTAAGAATATATTTAAAGGACTGATTCTAAACCTTCTCTAAGATAAGGGACCATTTTGTCATTTTTTCGGCATTTGGTCTATGGATTTCAAAGTTCAAACCAGCCCACATCTTTTCTAGTCCAGTCCCTTTACATGTTCAGTTGACAACAAACTGAAGGTTTCCAAATTCCGACCCAAACACCGCCAAATTTTCAATATATGACGGCGGAGTTCATTTTGTCAAAACTGGATTGAACGACGACCAGAAGACCAGAAGACCAGTCAACTTTCTCCCGACATTGCGATCTGCCAATTCCCAATTCTCGGTTCATCTCTTTCTCTCTAAGATTTCTTGATCTTTTTGTAATTTTGTGGCTTAATATGCATTCTAGGAGAATCCAGGGTTCAAAATAAGTGTAACATAATTATTATTATTATACATGTGTTGAGCTGATACTAATGGGCACATTTGAACATTCTGAATTGTTCCAGATCCACCACTGTTCTCAGTTTGTAATAGCTGGAAAGTTCTGGTGTATAAATCTGCCTTTTAGGATTACGAATCATTTTTATGAATAAGGGCAAAGATGCAATATTCATATGCTTAGATGTGTTTGATATGAAGAAAACTGTTCTTTTTTTGGTGGAAAATGTTTTTCATTGAGAAATCTGGATCATTTTCAATGCTTTGGTTAGGGCTTAGGTCTGAAAGTAATTGTACAAGTTGAATGCTAGAGTTTAAGAATATTGTTTTATTGATATTCTGATAGTTGACGATAATATCTAAGTGTTGGTTAAAACTAGTGGTATAAGTAACCATTGACTTCCTCATTTGGTGGGTAAAAATATTTCCGCGATGAAAATGATTTCATTGAGAATCTCTGCATACCTGACACATCCTTTATATACTCATCAAATCGAATCAGTCTTTTTTCTGTTTTGGTTTGCTTATATTATCTGTATTTTTCTTTTTTCAGGATAATCGGTTTAGACTACAACAACTGAACGAGATTTGATCATACTAGGGAAAATGTACTGCCTTCATTCTCTATAAATTATATTTTAGTTAGATCTTGATGTTACTTATGGTCAAATTCAGTTGCTAATGTTTGTTTCATGGACAAGATTAAGAAAGGAAATTCTGTTGGAATATGATGTTTTTATAAGTAGTCTGCTGTTGACTTAATGTGCTGTTCCGCACTCAAATACCAAAATATTTGTTTTTCTAGGAGGGTAGACTATATTTTCTTAGCAAGTTTCACCTGGTAATGCTGCGGTCCTTAAAAGGACGACTTAAGTCCAGGCGGATCATTATTTCTTTGCTGAAGGCACTATTAGGCCCCCTAAGTTCAAATTTATTTTCCCACCATCTAGCTTTATAACTTATTGGTTCCGATGGGAGTTTCCAACACAATAGGTGATGGTTCAATTCTCAATGAGACCTTTTCGCTGCCCCGCTCCCCCGCTCCCCGCTTGCCTTGACCTACCTTTATATCTGGAAATTTGAAGGAGTAGGTTTTTCTATAAAATTCTCTCTAGCTCGAAGAATATTATTATATTCTCCTTATAAAAATAGTAAAGAAATCTTCGTAAAAAGGTAAGGAGAATGGGGTCTAATTGTTTGACCTACTCTTTTTAGAAGAAGCTGAACGTATCCGAGTTTTGCTTGTGCAATTAGTATTGTTAGTGATGTTATGTAAGTGCTTCAGACATTTTTTCATTGGTGTGCAGGGGGGCACGTGTACAATGGGATGAGGCAAATTTGGGAGAAATTGAGGCGAATAAACCAGTGAGGCAGAAAATAACTGAACCAAAGACACCATATCACCGCATGACCGATGATGATGATGGTATGTTCATGCAATTTCTATTAGTTTCCTCATGCCTAGTCTTTAGAATAGAATCTTCTTGTTATGCATCAACATAGCAAATTTGATGGTGATGTGTTGCAAATTCCAATTTTTTACATGATAATTAAATAGGGAGGGGTAAGGTCTGCGTACACATTACTCTCCCTTGACCCCACGTGTGGGATTGCACTGGGTTTGCTGTTATTGTTGTTGTTGTAATTAAATAGATGAGATGCAGTTAATTTGTAGTTACTAACCTTTCTTACTTGCGCTCAATTATCAGATTCTACCGAGGGATAATGTTGAAGTAGTATTACAGACATCATAAGAGCTTCTTTGCTTGGTGGCTTAACCCTTTTGAATGAGTCTCATTCATATTGATGATCTGGATTTGACTTGGTTTTGGATTTGATTTTTGTAGAGTCTGATTAGAGTTAGTTTATAAGTATTTCTTTAACTCCAAATGCTGAAGTTGATTTGTTATTCTTTTTAATATTTCTATTGCATTAGAAGCTTCTCATTTGATGCTCAACCTTCTACACTTTTTTAAATTGTGGTATGTTGGAACTTATCACTACTTATGTTATAGGCACTTGGAACCCCTGGGATATTATTTAAAGTATGAGGCATTAAATGCTTGATGATATATTATCTTATTGGTCTAAGACATCCAATTATATTATGTAAACTGAGAGCTTCAAAATTTTGAAAAGGGTATTTGAACAATTAGAAACAAGCTGTATTTGACTTAAGCAGTTATCTTCTAGAAAGTGTTTTTTTACCTTTGAACTCTCAATTACATTAATGACACTTGATTGAAGGGAAAATTTGATACACACGTGACCTTATACATACACACATAAACATATATATGGATGTTGTGGTTTTGACCACATGTTAGTGTTGAGATGTGTGCCTCTTCATAGCTTTAAAATCATCCCTCTAGACGTGGTCTTTATACGCCCAATCCACAGTATGCCTTTCTTTTCTCCTCATGTTATTAACTGAATTTGGCATTTTATGGGACATTATGTGCTTTTTTTCTCTGTACTCATATGGATTTTCTTTTTAAAGGATATCATAAAGTTAACTATGTAAGCATGAGGTTTTTACTCGTGTCTAGTTTATTCACATACAAATAAATTATAATAAGTTTTTGCTGTTTTCTCAAATCAGTCTGGCATTCTTTGCTGTTGGTTTGATTTGAAAGTTGGTATTTTAATGTCAAATAGGGTTATATTATAATGTGTGGAAAGAACATGTTAAATGTGAAAATCATGTTAATATACCAGTACTAGAACTATAATTTTTGCTCTTATTGCTTTTCCAATTTTTTTCTGACTACAATAATACTGTAGGATCTTTATCTTCTCCGTGGGATAGTTTTGGTTTTGAGGAAGCCAATGGTGATGCAATACACTCAGAAGTCGTATCCAGTGGATTGAGTGACATGGCTTCTTCCAGTGGAAATAGTTTCAGACAGTCTGGCTGGACATCTTCTGAGGATGAGGCTGATATCAAGGACCAAGATGATGAAGGTCTAGTTTTATATGTCCTTTATGTTTGAATAATGCGGTTCAGATTTCTTTTCTCATTACACAGAACTTTCTAATAGATACTCTTCTGCAACTATAGTATGTTCATCTAAAAATAAAATCGTCAAAAGCCATCTTTTTGATACTCTTTTTGTGTGTTTCCCCATTGCCTATGGTTTTTGGGGGCAAAAATGTTTTGCAATCAGTTGCTGCTGCTTTCTTGCCTAGCTATTTTTGGTTATCAACTGCTTGCACTTTCAGTTCTTTTGGATCAGTGGCTTTTGGTATTTATTCTCTTATGTTATTTGGATCTATAGAGGGGGTGGGTAGGGTTGCAGCTTTGACTTCGATTATGCTAGTATGTTTGTCCACTCTACTCACAACCAACTATTCTCTGGTCTTAATTTTTTTTTTCTGCTACAAATAGATTCTGGTTCAGAAAGGAGCAAGAGCTTTAGGGAGCACAGGCGAGCACACTATGACGAATATAGGAAAATCAAAGAACTGCGTCGAACGGGCTCCTCTCCTGAAGAAGCATCTGATGATGAGATTGGAGATCTTGAAGAAAGGGATGAGAGGTGTAATACATCATCGTCATTGACAGCTACTGTTAAGGACATTGACATTGCGGTAGGAAGCACAGATGCTTCTAAATAGTCCTCTGTCCCTGCCAATTAAACATTGATTGTCCCGAAAAAGTATGATCTTATTTCCAAGGCCGTTATTACAACCCATCGTTTTGCTTTTGATATGTTCACTTTTGCTTGTAAGTTGTATATAGGTGGTTTCAAGATATTTCACATATGGGAGGAACATCCTCCATTCCGTGACTGCCATAACTTTTCACTGGAAAATATTGTGAAATCACAAACTACTAATGACTTCGTTACTGTTGTTTCATAGTTATCATTGTTGACATATTTGATTGCTGAATCTGCTCAGTTTTCTGGGAATCAGAGTCATGAGAGTAATAAGTTTGTGACGGCTTTGGGCCTTTTCTTTTCTACTTGTGCTGAGTTTCCTGAAATTTGACAAAGTTGTATAATTTTGTACACCATAGAATTGTTGAAACATAATACTTCAAAGCCACAAGCAGACTGCAAAGTTCTTGAATGTATACAAGTTTGTATACTTTTGAAACTATAGAATTGTTGAAATACAAGTATACAACTTATGGGAGCCATTTTCATTCTTAACTAGTGTAACTACCTGGTCGGTCGTTTTGAGAGTTAGCGTCCCGATCCTCTAATAACTGCTTCTCCCATGCCTTATTATGTTAATGGAACTTGTCGGAGCGTTGAGCGGTGGAATTCGGAGTGATTTTGGTCATATAGTCCTTTAAGGTGAATTTTCAGCTTTAGAAAATGAGCCGTAGCTATGGCTGTGTGAAGACGGATCCGGAATGGAATTCCGTCGATTCCGTTAGCTCCGTTGAGTGATTTAGGGGTTAGGAGCGTGTTCGGAATATGTTTTCGAGGTCGGATGTAGATTTAGGCTTGAATTGGCGAAAGTTAGAATTTCGGCCGATAGGTGAGATTTTGATATCAGACTCGGAATGGAATTCCGAAAGCGACAGCAGGTCCGGAATGTCATTTATGACATGTGTGCAAAGTTTGAGGTTATTCGGATGAGTTTAGACGTGTTTCGGCGTCGAATGTGAATTCTTGAAAATTCCTAAGTTCTTAGGCTTGAATCTATGCATATTTGAGTATTTTGATGTTATGGGACGCGTTTTTAAGGCCTGACCAAGTTCAAATAAGGTATTTGGGTTAGTTGGTGGGTTTGGTTGAGGTCCCGAGGCCCTCAGATGATTTTCGGATGCTCAACGGAGTGGTTTTGGACTTAAGAAAACATCAGATTTTTCTACAGCTGGTTTCCTTCTATGCGTTCGCGTAGAGGTCACCGCGAACGCATAGGCTATTTTGGGCTCAGGGATTTTAAAGTTTCGCGTTCGCGGGCAGTAGGGTGCGTTCGCGTAGTTGAGGTTGGTTCTTCATCGCGGACGCGGGGTATTGGTCGCGTTCACATAGGTCTAGCGGGGGTCCCAGGGGTCAGGGGTCAGTTACCCTTCGCGTTCGCATAAATGGGACCGCGTTCGCGAAGGCTTAGGGATTTGCTGACCGCGTTCGCGGGTCCCTCACCGCGTTCGCATAGGGTATTTTTTGGGCCATAAATTTTTACCTTTCGCATTCGCGGTGGACCCTCCGCGAACGCAAGGTCCATCGCGAACGCATAGAACAAATACCTGGGTAGACTATTAAATATCCAATTCGAAGGTTTAAGCCTATTTTTCACCATTTTGAATTGTGGGAGCTCGGGAGAGGCGATCTTTGAGGGATTTTTCACCTGGGTATTCTTGGTAAGTGATTTCTAACTATCATAGGTTAATTTCCATGATTCTAATCCTAAATTCCACCCTTAATTTCAAGAATTTTGAGTAGAAACTTGGAAAAATGAAGAAACTTCTTAGACCAAATTTTGGGTTTTTGATTGAGTATTTGACCTCCGATTTGAGAGATTCTTATATGGTTAGACTCTTGGGGGAATGAGGGTTCGGGAAACGTAAATTTTACCCGATTCCGAGACGTGGGCCCGAGGGGCATTTTGGTCAAAATTCCTAATTTCGCGTATTAGCTTCGAATTAATTAGTTACTTTGATTTCTTGAAATGATATTTACAATATGCAATCGAATTGAATAGATTTGGGCCACCTGGAGTTGGATACTCGTGGCAAGAGAGTGGTACAGAGTTGATTTACGCAGTCGAGGTAAGTGGCTTGCCTAACTCTGTGTTGGGGATGTTTCCCTTAGGCATTTTAACTGATTTTTTCCACTATAAAACCCCCGTGTACGTGAGGTGACGGGTGCGTGCATGGGTTATTTTACTGGATTTTCTTCGTTCTTTCTATGTCATACCTCATTTTCCATTCTATTATTATTGTGATCGTTTTAAACTGAGTAACAACTCAAGATTTAAACACGTCAACCGATTTTACCTGATTTTCACTCACTACTACTATTTGAACCTTGACGAAGTATTTTACTCTATATTGCCTACTATTTCATAAACTATTGAATTACGCTGCATCCGTTACACATCTTGCATAGAATATTTAAATTGGGACTACGGACCGAGATCCGGGAGCTTCCCCCTGTATTGCATAGCATATTTAAATTGGGACTACGGACCGAGATCCGGGAGCTTTCCCCTTGTACTGCATTGCATATTTACGTTGGGACTACGGGCTGAGACCCGAGAGCATTCCCCTTGTATTGCATTTCACGATTATCTATTAATTTATATGTTGTGCTGAGTTGAGGGCTACTTTACATTATTCCTTCTAGCTTTATTTTAAATTTTCGTTAATTATTTCCATTTATTTGCAACTGTTAAATTATAACCGTTCTATTTGCGACCTCAGTAGAGCCTCAATCTGACCTCGTCACTACTTGACTGGGGTTAGGCTTGGCACTTGCTGAGTACCGAATGTGAAGTACTCACGCCCTTCTGCGTATGTTTTTTCCTTGTGCAGATCCAGGTACCAGTACGCAGTACCGAGGTTAGGAGCAACAACAACTTTTGGAGACCGTGGGGTATTTCTGCCGCGTCCGCAGAACCTTCCGAGTCCCCTTCCTTATCCTAGTATAGTCATAATACTTAGACATAAACACTTTCCAATTTCGTTGTATAGAGCTATAGTATACAGCTTGTGACGTTGTGGTATTCTGGGTTTTGGGCAGAGTAAAGCTGTAAATGCCGAGCGACACATTTTAATAGTATTGTTTTTGCTTTATCCTCTATTATTGTGTTGTTTTTACATTTTGATTTCCGTACATCTTAGGCTTACCTAGTCGTAGAGACTAGGTGCCGTCACGAAACCCTGCGGAGGAAAATTTGGGTCGTGACAACTAGAATGCTCCTCGTTGTTTCATTATGGGTACATAACATGTAAGGCATAATACCTAAACAACACCACCCCCTCCCCCCTCCCCAAACTTGGCATGGATTATTAGTTACTACCTTAAACTATTTGTGGTCTTAATACCCCCTCAACTTGGCCTTTTGAGAGCCGTTACCTTCCTGGATGCTGACGTGGGCAAAGAGCGTGGGTGCACTCTCTTTTAAGCGTGTGGGAGTGAAGAAAAATTAAAAAATCACTTCCAAATAGGTTATTTTTTAACTTTTAATTATCATATGATCATATATAATGATTTATTTGTTACTATGTATTTCTTCTTGCTTCATCTTAACATACAACGTAGACTTTACTCTAACTTTAATTATTTTTAATTTCTTCTAAGATATAATGTCTATTTGTTCCAACTGCATATTTCTTTTTTGTTTTTGGCAGAATTTGTAAAACGTTTGGGGATCTCCATCATTTTAGCCAAATAAAAAACTTTTAGTAAAAGTAATGGACTAGCAGTTGTGTATATTCCCTGTTCTTTTCTTTATATATAATGCCTATTTATTTTAATTGTGTATTTTTCATTTCGATTCAAACCAAAAAAGAAAAATTGGCCATAGCTCCATTACTTTTTACCAAACAAAAAAAGTATAGCCAAAATAATGAACTTGCAATTGTGCACTCTTTTTATTTCTTCTTCACATGCAATGAATATTTATTTCAACCGTGTATTATTACTTTTTCAGGTAAAATCTATTAAAAAAATATTTTTAGAGCACCATAATATAGAGCTTATAAAAAATTATAGCCAAAATAATAAATTTCAAACTATGTATTTTTAATAACTTTTTAGATGCCTTGACTATTTATTTCAATTGTATAAATCTTTATTTTCAGGTCAAATACAAAAAAAAGAATAACTAAAATTTTATTATTTTTGGTCAAATAAAAACAATAGCCTAAATAATGTAGTTCTATCCAAGTTTTATTAAAAATTCTATTCGAAAAAATCATCTAAAAAAGTAACATACTTAAAAAGGTAAAAATATATTTTATTTTTAAAAAAAATAGCCACATAAACAGAAAATCCCACGTGGCAGGCGAGTGCATGCCACTTTCTTGGGATAAGATCGTCCAAGGGGGTAACAACTATCGAATAACCAAGTATAGGGAGGGTAATTAAGACCATAAATATTTCAAGGATGTGACCAATAATGCGTGGTGCTCAGGGAGCGCTGGGGGCATGAATGGGGTAAGTATTTTAGTAGACATGGATCTCAGGGAGCTCATGATTGAGGTTAAGAGGGTAAATGATAGGTTGATGAGTATTAAGTTGGTAGTTGGTGGGTTTACTGTAAACGTGATTAGTGCATACGCTCCTCTGGTAGGTTTGAACTAGGAGGTCAAGAAGCAATTTTGGGATGATTTGGACAAGATGGTGCGTAGTATCCCGCACACAGAGAAGTTGTTCATTGGCAGAGATTTCAATGGTCATATTGGGGCTAGTTCTTGGGGTTAAGATGATGTACATGGCAGGTACGATTTTGGGGATAATAATGAGGGAGGTAATTCATTGTTGGAGTTTGCTAGAGCTTTTGATTTGGTTATAGCTAACTCGAGTTTCCCGAAGAGGGAAGAGCACCTGGTCACTTTCCAAAATTCAATGGGCAAGACTCAGATTGATTACCTTCTCTGCAGGAAATGCGATAAAGGTATGTGCACTGACTTCAAGGTCATCCCGAGTGAGCACCTCACGACTCTGCATAGGCTCCTAGTTATGGACCTGGAGATCAAAAGGAGTAGGATAAAGAAGGTGGGGTGCAGGCAACCTAAGATCAAGTGGGGTAACTTGACAAAGGACAAAGCTCAGGAGTTAGGGGAGAGGTTATTGGCTATGAGGGCCTGGATGAGTATGTGGGACGCGTCTAGTATGTGGTCCAGGACTACGGATTGCATTAGGGTAGCTGCTAGAGAGATCTTAGGGGTCACTAAGGGTTCTCCTGGGGGTCATAAAGAGGACTAGTGGTGGAATGGAGAAGTTCAAGGTAAAGTGGAAGCTAAGAAAGCTGCTTATTTGAAGCTAGTAGAGAGTACAAACGAGGAGGAAAAAGGACTTATCGGGAGTGCTATAGAGGCAAAGTTAGCAGTTACGACGGCTAAGAGCGCAACATTTTCTCGTTTGTACGAGGAGCTCGAGGGCAAGGGTGAGGACAAGAGGTTGTACCGGTTGGCCAATGTGAGGGAGAGGAAAGCCCGTGACTTAGACCAAGTCAAGTGCATCAAGGACGAGGATGGTAAAGCGTTGATAGACGAGGCACTCATTAGGAGAAGATGGCAGACATACTTCCATAAACTGATGAATGAGGAGGGGGATAGATGCATTGTGCTGGGTGGGTTGGAGCACTCCGAGAGTCGGCGGGATTTTGGGTACTGTAGGCAGATTACGGTAGAGGAGGTGGAAGGAGCGATGCGTAAGATGTGCAGGGGCAGAGCAACACGGCCAGACAAAATTCTGGTGGAATTCTGGAAGAGCGCGGGGCAGAAAGGTTTGGAGTGGCTCACTAGGTTGTTTAATGTTATTTTTAAGGCAAAGAAGATGCCCGAAGAGTGGAGGTGGAGTACGATGGTCCCGCTTTACAAGAACAAGGGTGATATCCAAAATTGCAATAATTATAGGGGTATCAAGTTATTAAGTCACACTATGAAGGTTTGGGAGAGAGTGGTGGAGGCCAGGGTGAGGAGGTGCATGTCTATTTTCGAGAATCAGTTTGGATTCATGCCTGGGCGTTCGACTACGGAAGCGATTCATCTGGTAAGGAGAATAGTGGAGCAGTACAAGGAAAGGAAGAAGAATTTGCATATGGTGTTTATTGACCTTGAGAAGGCATACAATAAAGTTTCGCGGGAGGTCCTGTGGAGGTTTTTGGAGATTAGCGGCGTTCAGGTAGCGTACATTAGGGTGATTAAGGATATGTATGATGATGGTAAGACTCGGGTGAGGACTGCGGGTGGTGAATCAGACCATTTTCCTGTGGTGATGGGGTTGCACCAGGGATCGGCTCTTAGCCCATTTTTGTTTGCCTTGGCGATGGATGTACTGTCGCGTCACATCTAAGGGGAGGTGCCTTGCTGCATGCTATTTGCCGATGATATAGTTTTGATTGACGAGACGCGTAGCGGAGTTAACGCGAGGTTGGAGGTTTGGATACATACCTTGGAGTCTAAAGGTTTCAAATTGAGTAGAACCCAGAATACTTGGAGTGCAAATTCAGTGAGACCCATGATGCAGACGTAGAGGTTAAGCTTGATGCTCAAGTTATCCCCAAGAGAGAGAGTTTTAAGTATCTCGGGTCTATTATCCAGGGTAACAGGGAGATTGACGAAGATGTCACGCATCGCATCAGAGCGGGTGGATGAAGTGGAGGCTTACTTCCGGAGTTCTATGTGATAGGAATGTGTCGTTAAGACTTAAGGGTAAGTTTTATCCAGTGGTGGTTCGACCCGCTATGCTGTATGGGGCTGAGTGTTGGCTAATCAAGAACTCCCACGTGCAGAAGATGAGAGTACCAGAGATGAGGATGTTGAGATGGATGTGTGGGTGTACCAGGAGAGATAAGATTAAGAATGAAGTTATCCGGGATAGAGTGGGAGTAGCCTCCGTGGAGGAAAAGATGCGGGAGTCGCGACTGAGATAGTTCAGACATGTTAGGAGAAGAAGCATTGATGACCCTGTCAGGAGGTGTGAAAGGTTGGCCATGGAGAGTTTGAGAAGGGGTCGAGGTAGGCCTAAGAAGTACTGGGGAGAAGTTATTAGGCAGGACATGGCGTTGATTCAGCTCATTGAGGACATGGCACTTGATATGAGGGTGTGGAGGTCGAGAATTAAGGTTGAAGGTTAGTAGGTAGTTTATAGTGTTCACCGATAGGCTTAGTAACATGCATTTCACTTCATATTCTTAGATTTTTATTAGGGTATGTGGTTTTGTTCGCCTCAGATATTGTATTCCTTGTTGCTATTATTGGATATTATTTATCCTTTATTACGGTATGTGGTTTTCTTCTTCTTTTTTCTTCCATCTTTCTTCCTTCCGTGCTTCCCTCTTCTTCTTCTTCTTGCCCTTCCTGAGCTGGGGGTCTATTGGAAACAACCTCTCTACCTGCATTAGGTAGGGGTAAGGTCTGCGTACATACTACCTTCCCAAGACCCCATATATTGTGATCAAACTGGATTTTTTGTTGTTATTGTTGTTGACCAATAATGCGTGCCAAGTTTAGGGGTTTTTAAGTCATTTTGCCTAGTTACATGTGATATTTGGCTAGCTTTGTGGAAGTTGATTTATTGCTTAGTTCATATAGTTTAAGGTTATCATAAACATTGCTATAATATTTTTGTGGTTATAAAAACTTCTCACTAAAAATTAAACGAGAAACTTAAGTTAAATTGTTTTCAAATTCAGAAAGTTGCTTAAAATGAAATGTTGTCTATTACGTAAAATGAAGAGTATCACGGTCACAGTAATTAATAACTCAAAATATTTAAAATTGTTATGAAACAATAAAGAACAAGAATAATATTGCACAGAAAGAGAGAGAAAATTCTTATTGAATTTTTGGATGATTTACAATGGAAGAAGACCTCTCTATTTATAAGGAAAAAGTGACTTAGCTACAAGTAACAAACCGTAGAATCTCTCTAGAATATAGATATTTACCATAAATACAATTCTATTTATAACAAAAATATATTTATGAACATTGTGCTCAAAGAAAAATCTCTGACTCCCTTAATAGTAATAATGCCACATAAGAGGGTGTACTAGTCTTCTTAGTTCTTACCTTCTACGTGGCGAACTGGTCCGCCGCCCCCAACTGTAGTGGCTTGATAAAAGTTAGCTATGTAGTTAGATAAGAAATGGGCAAACAACCTCAATTATAGCATCTTAATTAATCCACCAACATTTGTAATAAATACATAATATTAACTGAAACAGTTAGCTGAAGTAAATCATGGTGAGCATTTAATCCTCCATTCCACGGCTGAGATTATTTCCTATCCAAAATAATTATTTCCTATGCACAATTCAATTGGTAAACTCTATTTTCCTATTTTTCAGACTCCATAAAACACTCTCTCCTCATTCTTATTCTCTTGGTAGATCTAACCTTTAGCAGCTGTTACGGACACTCTTGAACTATATATATAATAGAAAAATACGGTACATCTTACATAGTTTCCAACAATTGTCACAAAAGTGTAGTGGGTGCCGAATATTCGCACCCACTAACTTAATTTACTTGTTGGATCTGCTTCTACGTTTTTTCTGGATCTTTCTGTTGGCCTTTATTCTCTTTCATGTATATCCTAACACCTTCTGTCAATGCCATTCCAAATGCAACACCACCATATTATAGAAATATTGCAACTTTGAGTCATTAATTGAGTTGTAATTAGCGGACTAATTCTGCCATGGCAGGTCCTAGAACACCCCCATATTATAGCCCAACATACAAGCCCAATGCAGCCAACTTTCCTTCTTCTCCTTACTCTATAAGAATTAATGTTTATACATTGGCTATAGCCATTACGTTCCTCTGCTCTATTACTTATCTCTTTGGCCGAGGTTCCATTTCCACCTCTCCTGTTTCCAATGTTGCAGCTACCATCCCTTGCATCCCCTTGAAAATAACATCCACTGCTGCCGCATCCAATAATTCCAAAATATCATCCTCCTCCTCTTCTTCTTCTTCTACATCGTCACAACTAGCCTTCAGCGCCAACCAAGGTGACGACGAAGGTGAAGGCGTTGCGCCTGATGATGGTGTCAAAGTTTACCCGGCATGTGACATTAAGTATAGCGAGTATACTCCTTGCGAAGATCCTCAAAGATCGTTGAAGTTCAAGAGAGACAGATTGATTTATAGGGAGAGGCATTGCCCTGACAAGAGTCAATTGTTGAAATGCCGTATCCCTGCGCCTTATGGTTACAAGAAGCCGTTCAAGTGGCCTAAGAGCAGGGATTTGGCGTGGTACGCCAATGTGCCCCACAAGGAATTGACAGTGGAGAAAGCCGTTCAGAATTGGATACGAAAAGAAGGAGACAAGTTTAGATTCCCCGGTGGAGGGACTATGTTCCCTAATGGTGCAGATGCATATGTTGACGACATTGACAAGTTGATCAATCTTAAAGATGGTTCCATTAGGACTGCTATTGATACCGGTTGTGGGGTAATTTACCAACTTTTCTCAATGCCTAGACGAATTGTAGGATCCCATTTAGCGAGTTTATCCAAACAATTTGTGACAATTTATGTATACAGGTCGCGAGTTGGGGAGCTTATCTTTTGTCGCGAGATATACTAGCGATGTCATTTGCACCTAGGGATACACATGAAGCGCAGGTTCAATTTGCTCTTGAGCGTGGTGTTCCTGCTTTAATTGGAGTGCTCGCGTCCAAGAGACTTCCCTATCCATCTAGAGCTTTTGACATGGCTCATTGCTCTCGTTGCCTTATTCCCTGGGACCAGTATGGTACGTATAATTGGTTAAGTAAATAAAAGTGTGTTAATTTTTTAATCAGATGGTCACACAATTCAATAATTCTTTCACGTGAATATAAATTTGGTTTAACATATTAAACTAAGTCTATTTGCATGGGGATCAGATGGTGAATACTTAATGGAAGTCGATAGAGTGCTTAGGCCCGGTGGTTATTGGATACTATCTGGCCCGCCAATCCGTTGGAGGAAATATTGGAAAGGTTGGGAAAGAACCAGGGATGACCTAAATGGGGAACAAACCAGAATAGAGGAGGTAGCTAAGAAACTTTGTTGGAAAAAGTTTGTCGAGAAGGATGACATTGCAATTTGGCAGAAGCCTTACAATCATTTCCAATGCAAAGAACAAAAGAAGAAGTTAATGTGTCCTGCCCAAAATCCTGATAAAGCCTGGTTTGTGCTTTTCAACACCTCACTGTTTTAATATCCTAGCTACTACTATTCTTTCTGTTTTATTTTACATGGTGGTTTTTGACTAAGGCACGACGTTAAGAAAAGAAAAGAAGAAGACTTTTGGTAGAACATGTTCTGAAATAGATTCGAAAGGAAAAAGAGACATATAAAATGGAACAGAGGGAGAGTCAGGTTATACACGGGTTTCTGTTAGCGTTAATCTTGTTTCATGTTAAATTCATCATTTGCAGGAATACGGAGCTTTCGACTTGTGTAACTCCGTTGCCTGAAGTTTCAAGTGAAGAAGAGGTGGCTGGGGGACAATTGGAAAAATGGCCTAAAAGATTACATGCAATACCACCAAGGATTAGTGGTGGAACTGTTAATGGAGTTACGGCTGAATCTTTTGAGAAGGATTCACAGCTATGGCAAAAAAGAGTTTCATATTACAAGAGCGTAGATAACAAGCTCAACCAACCAGGGAGATACAGAAATCTATTAGATATGAATGCTTTCTTAGGTGGTTTTGCTGCTAGTTGGGTTGATGACCCTGTTTGGGTAATGAATGTTGTTCCTGTTGAGGCTGAGGTCAACACACTTGGTGTCATTTATGAACGAGGATTGGTTGGAACATATCAAAGCTGGTAAGCTATTCCTAGGTCCTTCAATACAATCAAACGATATCTCATATGATTATTTTCGTGAATTCGAGTAGAAAAAGTTCGCCTTTTCCCCCCTTTACTAAGTATTGGGCTAAGGGCGAACCCATAACCTAAGAGTTTTAGTCATGACCTACCGAAGACATGCCCTCTAGATTCTACCTTATTCCTGCTTATGCATACTTCATGGCTGATAGTCGCTTGTCCCCTCCTGCCTCTTCCCCCCTCCCAAAAAAAAAAAAACCTCTGGCATCGATGTTCTTTAGGTACTTGTAGTTGAACGGCGGAATAAGGTTGTGAGAATTTTATGGGAATTCCTTAAAGTACACTAAAGACTTGTCGAAGCTACACTCTAGTAAGGGTGGTCAATTGATCACTCTTCGTCAGACAATCACACTGCGTATATAGATAAAATATTAAGTTTTAGAGGTAGATGACATATATTAAACACCCTTTGTCGGGGATTTTTTTTACTTCTTTCAAGTTTGAACACTCTTTGGGGAAATTCCTGCTTCGCCATTGTATGTACCTGTCAGGGGCGGATTTAAGCCTAATTATAGGGCACGTGAACTCATGGTCTCTACGTCAAACTAGATATTATATATTATGGACATATTTTCTAAAATTGATCTAAGATTATATACTGACGCTCATGCTCCAAAGAGCCTAAATGGTGCACTTGGTTGAATGTTGAGTTAGTTATCTAGAGGAGCAAGGATCAATTCCCAATTAGTAATTTTTTCTTCTCTCCTTTCTTTAATGGTACACCCATGTTATAAAAATCCTAGATCCGCCTCCGGCGATATATACCTGTTAACGACTCATGTAACTTAGTCTAGCATTGAGGCTTTGGTATATTTGCATTTAAAATAAATTTTGTATTGTAGGTGTGAGGCCATGTCAACTTACCCAAGAACATACGATCTTATTCATGCTGATTCAATATTTACCATGTACAAAGACAGGTAATTAACTAAGTTGTATATCTTATTTCCCATACAAAGCCGGCAATGTGAATGTGTGGTTTTCATATGATATGTAGATGTGAAATGGAGGACATATTACTAGAAATGGATAGGATATTAAGGCCAGAAGGAAGTGTAATAATTCGAGAAGACGTAGATATATTGGTCGAAGTAAAGAAGATAGCAGATGGGCTAAAATGGGATACTCTAATTGTGGATCATGAAGATGGGCCAATGGAGAGAGAGAAGCTTCTCTTTGCAGTCAAGTCTTACTGGACTGCTCCAGCTACTCAAGATTCTAATAACACATCCACCAACCCAAGGATGGTCTAATATAATTTCTCAATCCCAATTTTGTCTCTAATTAATTGTTTAAATTTTGTTTAGGCTAGTCTGTCTAAGCTTTTAAGACTTTGTAAACCAATTCTATTTGTCCTTTGATATGACTAATAGATTTGTTTAGCTTGATAAGTACCTGTCGAGCTCTTAATTTGATTTGTCAGTTCGTTTCTTGTGTCTGTTTTTTCCATTTTTTTTAATCTTCTTTCTCCTTTTTAACTAGCAACTTACTCTACTAGACATGGAGAAACAACAAGGAAGAATAAAAGATTATGAGAAGGTCAATAACTGCTGAAAAAGGGCAAAATATCAGCCTTGATGTACATATTGTATAGAAATAAATTTATGAATTAACTACTACATAGATATAATACTACTATAACAAAGTTAAAAGAAAAAGTATTTATCTCCTCATAATTGTAAGGGGTCAATCGGTTTTTTTTGACTCTTTACAAACTTGTTTTTAGTTTTATGATCTTACCTCTTATTTTACACATGAGAGATTTACTTTTACACGTAAGAGATCTGTCTTTTACACATAAGAGATCTAAAAATGTCATTTTCTTAAATTCAAAATTGTAAAAGCGCATGATGTATAAATAAAACATAAGTAACAGTGCCGCACAAGTTGAAATGAAGGGTGTAATATATCATGATCCAACTACAATGTGCGGGCAAAGGCAAACACACAAGAAAACTGACTTGCCAATATCTTCAATTAGGTAGTTCACACAAAGGGTCTCATCTTCCAAACAAGTTTTGCTCTGTGATCATCAACTATAAATAGAAGCCTATACATCTCCTCTTGGGACAAGAAAAAGCAAGTCAGCTTCTTTAATTTTCTTGCAACAATCATTTTGAGTAAGAAGTATTAGACCATGGCTGCTATGAAGTCAGTTGTTTCACTAATGATGTTGGCGCTGCTGGTTGTTATGCTTCAAACCCGAGTAATTGAATGTCAGCAGGGGCAGACATGCTCGGCATCACTTGGAAACCTGAACGTGTGCGCGCCTTTCGTGGTACCAGGGGCACCTAATGCAAGCGCTGAGTGTTGTGCTGCACTTCGATCAATTGATAATGACTGCATGTGTAACACTATGCGCATTTCCGCCCGCCTTCCCTCTCAGTGCAACCTTCCTCCCCTCTCTTGTGCTGGTCAGTATACTATTATTCGCCAATTTTATTATTGCATTATTAGAGTAGAACTATAAAAGGAAGTGTATATGTTACATTTCAACTACTGTCTACTGACTTGAATTCTATTTCTTTGCAGCAAACTGAGTTTGATGGGGTCCGTGCCTACCAGTTCCCAGTCACTGGGCGAATAATATCATAGTTCTATCTTCTTCTTTTTTCTTCTTTTTCCGCTGTGCTCTTTATGCTAATGTCCTCACTCCTCTGTTCTATCACAGAGCAAGGTCAGGAAAGAGTTTGTATTGTCATATGAAATCAATAAAACAAACACATGAGCTTGCAAATTATTTACGATGTTTTTATGACTTAGTTTTGTCAGTGTACCGCCTCAATAATACCGGAACATAGGCAGCTAGTATCCGCCAATCAATGAATCAAACAAAATCTATTAAATTGTACGAGTTCTTGACTTCTTGCCCAACTTTTGGCATGCTTTAGGAAATCGGAAGATGTTTCTACTGCTTTTGGCATACCAAAACCCACTCGCTGGGCGAGTAATATCATAGTTCTTTAATCAATCTGTTTCAAAAAGATTGGCACGAGGTTGTTGTTTGACCATGTTTTTTTAAATATTTTACAAATATTTTGAATTATGAATATTATGACTTATAATATTTTTTATGTAGTTTCTGAAAATATAAATTTTATTTTCAAAACTTGAGGAATATATGTTCAAATTCACAGTCAAAGTTAATTATTTTGACCCTCGTTCTTCGAATTATGTCAATCTTTTAGAAACGGAAGGAGTATTTATTTTTTGTGGGCACTGTTTATGTTGATAATTTGAGATTCTATTTCTTATTGCCCATGATTGTAAGTTGATTTCTAATGCCTTGGCAAAAGAAAAAAACACGCGTGGTTCTTCGATAATTTGGGGAAAACAAACAGGAGGGTGGTGATAATCAGCGACGGATGTAGTGTTATATCTACGGTCCAATTGGACTCATAATTTTCAGATGCAACGTGTAAATTTATGTATAAATTTAAACTAAAATTGCGACAAATAGTAGATATGAACTCATAATTTCAAATTATAATAAGCTCATTGTTAAAAACCTTAAAGTCGAAACCATAAAGTCTAAATTGAGGATCCGTCTCCGGTGATAATTATTTTTGATGAAATACTCTTCTCTTAAAACTATAACTAGTAAATATTTGAATTTTACCTCCTATAACAAGCTATTACACCCTATTTATGATAAATCAAAATAATTTCAAACTATTATTACTTATAACTACCTTTTATTTATTTTATAGCAAAATAGGTAATTATTTATACCTACCATTAAGGCAAAAAATACGCCGATTATATTTCTTTTCTCTCTCTTCCTTCTCTGTGTCTCCGAACAGATCTGGGTAGATGCGTTTAGGGAGGAAGAATGATAGAGATTGAAAGGGAGAAAAGCGAGAAGGGGTTGTGTGTAGAGATCGTGGGAAGAGAAGGCGGAGAGCGAAGCAGATGATGCTGCCATTGTCTCTTGTTTTGTGTCATTGGCGAAGTATAGTGGAAGAAATGTAATCTTCTTAGAGGAGTTTTCAAAAACCACTATTGTTTAGGCGAACAGATCTGGCTATAGTACGCCAGAGAAGATTTGAGGGTCGAATTTTTGTTCGTCTTCATTTTTAGTTTTAATACAATGTATATAGTATTTTGCCTGGCCGAAAAACACCATCTACGACGAACTTTCTTCTCTTCTTTGCTATTTAGTCACATACAATGATACAAATATATTGCATTCTTTACAACTACACTCAAATACATTGTATTTTTGTATAAATATATTATTTTTCATCTATATTTTTTGAATACAGTCGAATAACATTGTGTTTTGTGATTTTTTGTTGTATGAATACAGTCCAATTGAAATATTGAATATGATGAAATAAATACAATGTATAATAGTGAATGATGTTTGGCTTAAAATATGCATATTTTTGCATATATTGCCTCACATTTGTGTTCATGTCTTGTAGATTTGAGATGTATAATATAATAATTTGTGCTAATTTGTGGTATTTCTATGTGTAGGAATCATTTGGCCGCAACAAGCTTTTGGCGATGTTGCCTAGGACTTAGAATTAGCTATTTTTCTAGATTAGACTTTTACTTTTATCTCTACATGTTTTGTTTTTTATTTTTGTAAATATTTTTAATTTTATAACTACTTAATTTTTCTCTTAGTATGCTCATAGTTCTCTCAACATGAAATATGGGGATGAAATATCGGGAGGTAAGGTTATTGATGAAAACGTTTGGTTGACGAAAGATTTTTATGACCCGTCTTTTTGGGTGTCATGGCATGAACCCTGGGAGGTCTGAATTTGAATATGGGAGCAAAGATTGGTATTGAGAAGAATATTCACGATTAAGGGAATACGAGGAATGCCGTTATCTTCTAACAAAATTGGTGAATGTATGGTCTAAGGAGAGAGTTGAACTTGCAAAGAAATTGACATGTTTTGCTTGGCTGTGCATAACTTAGATGCAGGTTTGAGTGCAAAGGTTGATGCGTGTAACGCACAACAATTTAATGATGAGTTGTGTGAAGCTGAAAAAAATCTTCTAGACCAAATTGAAGAGCTAAAACGAGAATACCAATCATTAGACCATATTTTTCCTGAGTATGTCAATGTTGGGAAGAGTGTTCCAGAGTTATATAAGGGAGTAGATAATGTTATATTTGATGACTCTAGTGCATGTAAATATGATGATATAAATAGTAATACAATTCCAAAGTTGGGGCGTGTTGGTCCCCATTCTAAATATTTTTTGACATTGTGTTTGGATGAGGATATGAAAATCGAGTCATCTAAGCCTTTGGAGGAGTCAACAGAAGTGGAACATGTTGCTTACATTCTTGGATGCCAGAGAGAAAAAAATTACATTCCTCATATAAAGGCCGAGAAGTATAGAGTGAAAAATTTATTACTTGGCCTATTTATTTTTGTATCCCCACCAAAGGAGCATAGCCACAGACTGGATGCCATGTTAGGGGCACAATTCATAAATTCGAGGTGGAGGCAGAAAGTGGTTCAAGTCGTGCCGCGACGTTAAATCAGACGCTTGTTGGGAGGTAACCCAACTTTACTGCTTTCTTTTATTTTTGTTTGTTTTTTATTCTATATTATTTTTATTATTTTATAGTATTTATTTTTGTTTTGTAGGATTATGAGCATATGAAGCAAAGCCATTGGAAGAGTGCAAAAGCGAGCTAGACAGTGAGGACTAAGTGTGGGGTGCTCACACAAAGGATGATGCCTGAGGGAAGTCTGAGTACCTCGTGAGCCGCTATTGCTTCGGTCTTTGGCCTACTAGGAAGTCTCTTTTACCGTCTTATTATTTATAGAGTGCATTGAGGACATTACAAAATTTTAAGTGTGGGTTGAGGAGATCGTTTGGGTGGGTTTCTGTGCTATTTTAGCTTAGTTGTAGTACTCCTTCTTAAGTGCAGTAGCTTTTGTGAAGAAAAAAAAATGAAAAAAGTAGAAAAATTGGATTTTTCCCGCCATGGATCTCCTAGACATTTTCTTGAGGGATTAAAGTTTAAAAAAAATCCAAAAATATGTCTTTTAGCTTTCTTTAGGTAATAATAATCCCATACGATTTTTCTTGTGCCTCAGTTCTTTTTCATGGGATGTAGTTTGAACCGGGTAGTAGTATTTTTTTAATTTTTAGAGTAGATTAGAATTTAGGGAATAAATAATGGAGGAAGAAAGATGAGATTCTTAGGCGCCTTGACTTGTTTGCTACTAACATAGTTAGTCTTTGGCATGTGTAGTATCTTCCCTATATTTTGATATTAATCTTGATGCCTTTATATATTGGATAACATGTTTTGTGACGGCTATTTCTCGTTTTCTTGACTTGTGTTCACTTTGCGCTTAATGCTTAATATCTCGTGGCTCCGTGAATACTTGCATTGTTTGAGAGGCGGAATGAGACCGTCCTTAGTAATGCATGTGCTATGTGTGGTGAGATTTTTTGTGTAGTCCATGTCATTGTACTTGTGTCTAGAACTTGTCCCGTATGTGAGTTGAAGCGAAATTTGAGGTGATGCTCCGTTTGAAAAAATGATTTTAGGATTTCTTTGATCTTTTTGAGTTTATTGCTTATCATAAATAAAATTTATCCCTAGTTAACCATTTTGAGCCTATTGACTTTTATTTGGTACCTACATTACAAGCCTATACCCTTTTTATTCTTAATTGACATTGTTTTGATCGTTTTACCTCTTAAAGCACTTTAATTGTGAGATGAGCACTAAAAGAAGTAAGAAGAAACTAAGTGTGGGGTAATTTTTGAGTGGAACCAATGAAAGAAAAAAATATGCACTTATTTTGTAAAAGAATATGCTACTAGTGGAAATTGCAAAAAAAAAAAAAAAAAAAACGACAAAAAAAGAAGAAAAATTTGGAAAAAAGAAAGAGCAGGAAAAATATAGGTGAATAAATTGTTGTCTTGTTCTTGCTAGTAGGGTATAAATTAAAGTAGTGCTTTAAGAAAGAGAGAACATTGTTGGGGGTGATTGTAATTGTGAAATCAAAGTGGATTGAGGATTTTGCGCTTAAGTTATCATGTGATGTGTTAAAGTGCTTAGGAGGTTGAACCACTATTCTTAAATATATCCTACTCGTCCCTTAGCTCACATTACAACTATGAAAAAGTCCTAATTGATTTTAGATCGAGCGATCTTGTATTAGTAGATATTTACATTAAGGGCAAGCATATAGTACCTTTTGCATGCATGTGGCTTCTTTGTGAGAGTGGACGACTTTCTTTGATACAAGTGAGTCCTTAAACAAAATTTGATCATGAGATTCGACTCTCTTGTTCTTGTCGTGAGAGCACATAGTTATACGAGGGATATGTTACATTATTAGCTTTCTCTATGATGTTGGGTGTTCAAGCCACGAGTACATTGTGACATTGAGTTAGTTTGTGAGGCTAGGATTGTTATGAGCATGTTGTCTTTGTTTGAATATTTTTGAAGTATGACATAAGTTAAAGGAAAATGTGTGGTGCTTGCATATGCTAGAGTTTAACTGTTGCTATCAACCACGGTCATTGGTGTAAAGTGCTCAAAAATAGAGTTATTTGTTGGTTGACTCGAGGACGAGCAATGTTTAAGTGTGGGGTGTTGATGTTTGGCTTAAAGTATGCATATTTTTACATATATTGCCTCACATTGTGCTCATGTCTCATAGATTTGAGATGTATAATATAATAATTTGTGCTATTTCTATGTGTAGGAATAATTTGGCCGCAATAGTGAATAATGAATATATGTGAATTGAATACAATGTATACAGTCGAATTGAATATAATCACTATATTTATAAATACAGTCGCGCGAATACATAGAACCATGGAATACATTACAGTAGTAGCGAATTTTATGTAGAATTAATTTTGTTGAGTTAAATTAGGAGTGACACACACTAATTGATTCTTTTTCAGTTATTAAACATTTAGACTCCCTTAGAATTCCGCGACTGTATTCATGAATACAGTAGCACGAATACAGTCGCACGACTGGATATCCCTATTTTTTAGGCGAATTCCGCAACTGTATTTATGAATACAATAGCGCGAATACATAAAAAATAGTCGCGTAACAACTTAATAGTAGTTATACGAAGTAACTATGTATATAATAGCTATAACAAGTTAATAACAGCCGAAGGAGTAGCAGAAAGAGCTTTAATTTTGATCTCAAGAGAAACTAGCTCTAAAGAGTTTTATTGCTTGGGATACTGTGCCATAAATGAGAATAGGTTCATACGATCGTATAGGGTCTCTGGTTGAAAATTCCTCTAATTATTTTGGGGCCTCCCACTTTACAAGTACCATTTACCGTTTGTGACAAAAATGAAGGGGGCCATCATATTTTACTGACCAGTACGACACGTATCGCTATGCCATAAAAGAAGTCTGAAAGCAGGACCACCCCACCCACATTCCCCCACCACCACGCCTTGCCATAGAGACAGTTATATAGTACTCACTATCAATGACACCGAAGACGAGTCGCAGATAACTATATTGATAATTAAGGAATCTTTGGCTCACCTGTTTTACCACTAAGATAATCCCTTCTGATTCGAAACGTACGAATGAGAGGGTATAGAGTGTTGAGAGCCAAAGCGTTAAATATTTGATCTCAATTAAGACGTTTACGTTCGTCATATTTCAAAATTAAGTTTAGATAATTATGAACTAAATGTAAACGGACTATCGCTTATAATTTCTTATGATTACTACTATTCAAACAATACATCAAAAAGTAGTAATAGAAAAAATTATTCGATTTTTAAATAATAATGTCATATAAAATAGAATATACTACGTATTAATAATAGAGGCTCTTTATTACCTTAAAAATTCATTATGGATCACAATTTGATCTATGCATATGAAAGAATAAATCATAAGACATGAAACAACAAATTATGTATCTGTTACAACGTAACTGAGTGTTGTAGAACAGAAATTACAAAAGAAAATTGTCCCAAGTCAAATCTCGTGGAGTAATCCAAATCATGCTCTGATAGACTGATACCAACGAAAGACTAAACTATGAAGCAAAAATAATCAGTTGTGTACTCTTTTAACCCAACAAAAATCATTAAATTGCTATAACCAAGATAGTTACCCTAGTGTCCTTCATTTCTCTTGTGAACGAAGTTCTAGTCTCCACGAACTAAATGTTGTGATTAATTTCTCTGTATGTCTAAGGGAGAAACAAAAAGAATTTGTCAGTTCAAAAAAGTGATGAAGAAATCGTTTGGGTCTTGTATCTTTGGAGATCAGAGGAGAAATAATAATTGTAAGGAAAAGTTTAACTACTTCACTTTTTACAATAACCTTTTTGCAGAGTGTAACTTTCCAATACTTATCTCTTTTTAAAGGGTCGACCAAGTCCCCATCGAGCATCGACCCACAACCCAGGCCAAATATCAAACTACATCTATGATTAATCATATATAAAATCGTTTTATAGGGCGAATAATCTAAAAAAAAAGTTCAGTTGTGTAATTACATATAAACTGGTTTCAGTTAACATATCATTGACTTACAAATCACATTATTCATTTTGATATTTGTTAGCAAAGGATAGCGAGTGATTCAATATTTGCTATCTATACTCAATTGATTGAAATAGCTGTGTTAAGAACCATAAGTTAATTAGTTTTCTTATCATATGTGATATTATCAATCTTTACTACTAATAAATAGTAGTAACAGTTTTGAAAATAAATTTATTATCCACTAATACATAAGATAAAGTAATCAATATAATTTTCTTCGAAATATGAAAAATTCAGTTGAAGTCCCTTATTATAGATTTAAAATTAAAATGACAATAATTATTTCGAAACAAAACGGAATAAAATAAGTAAGAGATGGTCAGCTAGATAAGCAATACATATATAAAGGTTCTTTAAAAAACAATTACGTGATCTTAAAAAAGATAAGTGCTCTTAAACTTAAACTCTTAAAATAACAACCAAACATAAGTTATAGCATCAATACTGAATTTGATATATGCATTTTATTTCAATTTAATTAATACATCAAACAACTAATACGAAGTAAAGTACGAGTAGATACCACAAGCAAATGAAACACAGGGGCAACCTAAGCTCAGAATCTGCATGATGCATGAAGATTGACACTCTACGCTTAATCATTCACCTACTTTTCTGGTAAGTACAAAGTTGTACTATATACTTAACCAGAGTTCTCCGCATGCAGGCTGTTCCTTAATTAGCTTATGTATATGTACTACAAGGTAAGGGTGTCACCCTACAGAGTGCAGACCTTATTTAAATCACGTGTTTTAATAGATAAATAGTTATTAAAGGAGTTACTACTTCCAGCCCGTTAACAGTCTAATTAAGCTAAAAGTGATTATTTGCATGTTTATATTATGATGTAGTAATTCATCTTCTTCTGGCAGCAGTTTCTCTCTGGGCATTGAAGTAGACAGCAGCAACTGGGCTTCCCAATCCATTCTCTGCCGTAAACCTTCGAGTGTTGAAATGGTCTCTTGTTGTTGCTGGTTTCACTGTTTGCCTTCCGCGTTGTTTATACAATAGGAAAACATATCGGTGAATCCCAATCACTGGCTTTGGACTCTCGTAGCTCACTATCTCTCTTCCTGTATAGTTGAATTTCTAACGTTATTTTTCTTGAAAACATATTATATACTTAAGCACATAAACAATGTCCTCTCTTTAATAACTTTTAGATAAAATGATCACATCAATTCTAGTCTTATGTTCCCAATATGAAAATGAATTTCCACGTGTTTGGCCATGAAAAGATTTAGGCTCACATATTTAGGGAAGGTGTTGTTGACATAATTAAGTAGTAGTACTAAATAAAAGTAATTGTGCTCTCTCTAACAACCTAAACTTTAGTTGAGATGACGACACAACTCAACAAAATAATTTGCCCATTACTACTTATGTTTTCGATCAGCTACCATCATAACCAATAGTTAATTTGCTTACCAAAAGAGGCATCAGTAGAACCAGGAATATCTGTAACAATCCTGAAAATCCAAAAACAAATGTGAAAGCCGATTAACGTGAATGTGATACCCATAACTAATGCAAAAGATTTGTTTAATTACATGCTCTTTTATCAAAGATAGCATACCAGTGAAGGTGTTCCCTCAAGTAAGGATCACTAGGACCTGGAACGTCTGGGTCGGTCATGATCTTTCCAAAAGAAAAAGAAAGGCAACAATCAGAAATATTTGAAAGTTTAGAAAATAACAAGAAAATCTCAAAATCAGAGAGAGTAATTAAGACAATGGTACTACTACATAGGTAGTACGTTTTTAAAGAGAATTAATAAAAGAAAATTACAAGGGTGTAAGCAGATCGCATGTCTTCGCCACCAATCTCGACACGAGGTTTATCAGCAATGATAGCAGGCATGAGTTCATGCCCATTAAATACTTGCTTGCTCCCGTTGTATATCACATTCATTTTCACACTTGGATTGAAACTGTCTACTACTTCTCCTATCACTCGTGCAACAACAAGTGGTTCGACAACCCTAGAAGCCATTTCCACTAGCACTACTTCAACCTTTTTTGTTTCTTTTCTTTGGCGAAGGTAAACTAATTATTGAAGCTAGAAATCTGCGAGTTGGTTTGAAGAAGAGCAGGAGGAAATTATATATATATAGAATTCAGTGGCGGACCCAAGTGGTGGCTATCGGGTTTAACTGAACCCGCTTCACCAACAAATAATACTGTGCATATGTATAAATTAGGATTAAAGCTATGTAAATTTTATATAAATATTTATTAATTTTGACAAATACATTTTTCTACTAAAGTTATATACTTTTAAGATTGAACGCGCTTGCACAAAATCCTCCGCCACTGACGACACTTGAGAGGAAGAGAGAGAGAAGGAATGGGTTGGATGTGAAGTTCAAAGATTCGATCGAGAACAATTCAACGTGCCACAAATTAAAGGTTGTCTACATACGGAAAATACGAATGTTTGTATGAAGTAATTTCATGACGGAAAGACAAACCACTAATGACTGTAGATATATAGTGGGCAACAATAATTCTTTTCTGTGCTTCGTTCATTTCCCATCGCTCTTATCAAAGTTCTCACTCTATAGAGGTCCATTAATCCCAGTGTTTCATTTTATGAGAAAAGATTCCGAGTACGAACGTTAAAGTACTTAATCTTTCTTCATAAATTCATATATGAGAATAATTAAAGAGTTTGAAGCTACACAAGAAGTACTATAAGTAGTGATAGTTTATAAATCAAAATATTTCCTTAATTCTCTAAGGGGTGGTTTGGTATGAGGTATAAGAAGGTATAAGGGTGGTATAAAAATTTAATATCACCTTAATACCCTGTTTAGTTAGCAAACCAGGTATAAGTTATCATGGTGTTAATTTTAACACTGGGATAACTTATACCTTATAGAAAGTGGGATAATTAGCACCGGTATAACTTATACCTTCTTCTTAGAAATTATGCAATTGTCATTTTTAATACAACATACCAAACAATGAATAAACAACAATCTCAGCATAACTAATCTCAACATAACATATCACAATATAACTTATACCGGTATAAATTGTATTCCAACCAAACGACTCCTAAATAGTAATATTACCACATAAAAAGGAACGAAAGGGATAGTTTTAGTTTAATTTAAACCCGTGAAATATCTGACATATGAACTGGAAATATGTGGAGAATGTTGGTAAAATTACTAATGTTTTTTCTTTTTTGTTACTTATTATTTATGAAACTTACTACTTTGACATATTCGGATTTTTGGAGCCTACATTCGGTCATATCTTTAGTATTTTATACTGTACTATATTTTATTACCTTAAATAATGCATGAGACTGCTAATGCCTTTAGGTCCGTTGGTTATTAGAATGAGGAATACAGCCATTTGAATTTGAAAACAATATTTTTAGACAAATGGAATTCAGCTTTTGAGATTCTTGTGTTGTGTACAAATAAGGAATGGAAAATGCATATTTTGTGGAAGCAAAAGTACAACTTTTATGTTCCCTCAGCAAGGATGCTTTGTTAGATTTGGTAATAACAAGGCATCTTCTACAAACTCTTGGCCCCATTTATTACTATTATAGGGGCATGTGGTTGTAAAGCATGTCCTTAAATATATTGCCTACTCTAATGAAACACGAAACATAGTTCGTAACTGTTTAATTGGTATGCTTGAATTGACATCACTTCTTATTTTGTTAATTCAGTAGCCGTGTTTTAGCATGAAAAAGAATCTGTAATAATTAAACAAACTAAACTACAAAGTGTAGTAACAAAAGGTTTAATTTAGAGTGATGCTATTGTGGACACTATACTGTTATTGTATCCAAGATTCTATACCAAAACGATAAAAAAAAGAAAGAAAAACTTTCTTTTCAGAAAAAAGAACTTAATTAAGGTGATTAATGCCAACAATTCAAGTTGTGCCCTCGTCCAAAAATTCGACTAATGCAACTGTCCAAAATGGACCGGTGCACATTACATACATATATACATATATATTTTTTCTGGAATTTCAGGGACCGGTGATCCCTGTACCCAAAAGGTAGGTCAGCTCTGGTCCTTAAAATTTAAAATTAAATTATTTTAAAAAATATAAAAATGTCTTTCTTTTAAAAAAGAAGAAGAAGATATTACTACATAAAATGATAAAATAGAACCAATAGAGTAAAAGTGTGCCTTACGTCGTTCTGAGAGGAAGGAATCTGAGGAAAGGAGAATCAGTGGCAGCAAACAGCATTAAGACGTGTTGATGCTTTCTCGAGTGTTAACCAATACCAGTAGCAGAAATAAAAGCAGATGGGGTCTCTCCATTCTTCTCTTTCTAGTATAGTAGAATATAGAATTAACAATTCTCCCCTGTGATGCCACGTCTTTAGTTTTTGGGGAAGCCACAATTACAAGAGTGGTAGTATTTCTCACCAAAGTAAAGTTTTCCCTATATTCTTGATCCCCACTTTCATTCTCAATTCCTCAATCTTTTTCGCTTTTTTCTCTAAAATTGACACGATTCATAACTTTGCTATTTCTGGTTAAAGGGCCACTATTCCTCTTTCTAGACGTATGACTGCAGCTTCTGCGGCGCTGCATTTATCGTTTCCTCATTACAGCTGCTAAATCAATCAATGCAATGTTTTGTATTGTATAATGCTCATTATTGATTATTCTCAAATGAATTACTCATAAATGATTCTGTTTAATTTCTTGCCAAAAAAAGGAAAAGGGGAGGGAAAATGGATGCATTAGACAATTTAAGAAGGAGTAATCTGACTAGTTTAGACGAGAAATGTTTGATGCCATAATCCCCCGTTGAGCTACCACCAAATAAGCTAAATACAAAAGACCTGGACATGTTGCTACAAAGCCTTCATCTTGAGCCGTGGAAAAACAAAACTTATTATATATATAAACCGACTAAACCGACCATACAAACTATACTAAATTGATTGTTAAATTTTTTTAATAAAATTATAGATTATTTTAGTCTATAACTGTGATAACCCGATAGGTCATCTTATGTTTTAGAACATAATCCTGCGCTATGAAGCCTTAAATATCTCATTCTAGCCTTCCTTGATTTACGTGCGCAATCCGGGCGTTTTCCGGGAAAGCTTTTATGTTAAAAGCTGAGAAATTATGAAATTTTTGCCTTAAAATCCATTTGAGTTGACTTCGGTCAACGTTTTGAGCAAACGAACCCGAATTCGTATTTTGACAGTCCCGGTGGGTCAATATCTTGATTAGGAACTTGAGCGTGTGCTCGGAATCGAATTCGGAAGTCCCTAGCCCGAGTTATTACACTTGGTTGAAATTTGAAATTTAAAGGCTTAATGATTTTGAAATATTTGACCAATGTAGACTTTTTGGAAATCGAGTCCGTATATTGGTTCCGCAACCCAATATAGGTCCAATATTATATTTATGACTTGTCTGTCAAATTTGGTGAGAAGCGGCGTTGGTTTGACGTGATTCGGACGTCCGGTTGTGAAATTTTAAGTTCATGAGTTTTCTTTAAAATTTACATTGTGTTGATGCTAAATTCGTAGTTCTAGGTGTTATTTTGGCAACTTGATCGCGCGAGCAAGTTTGTATGATATTTTTAGACTTGTGTGCATAGTTGGTTTAGAGTCTCGAGGGCTCGGGTGAGTTTCGGATAGGCTACCGAGTGGTTTGGACATAGAAAAACTCAGCTGGTGTTTTAGTTCTGGTGCAGCTCAGGCATCGCATTTGCGACCTCTGATGGGTTTGCATTTGTGAGCAACTCATTGTTGATAACCAATTTTGCCCTCATATTTTCTCAAGATATATATACTTTCAAAATATTATATTTTGCATCATTATTTAGTTTACAAAATCTATACAAGCATTTTTTATTTATAATTTTTCCATAATTTTTTAAGCTTTAAAATTGATTTTCTTGCATTTAAATTACTTGAATATTTAATAATTATCCATTTAAATTATTTGTGATGATTTAGTAATCCAAAATTGTTACTTACGCCCACATGCATGTTTTGAAACATTTTTACTTCATTTCACACAATTATATTTGTATTTCGGAGCTATTGACATGATTTTACAAATATGACATATATTCTACAAATAATTGCGTTTATTACATTATTTATACCAAAGTAGCATTTTTATATTTTTATAATATTGAGTTATTTTTTTAAATAGTTTTACATCATAAATAATTTTATACCATTTATTAGACGTTTAAATAATTTATTTTTATTAATTTTAAAGGGGTTTTAAGAGCTGACCCAAAATAGGCTAATTTTCGGACCAAATTTAGCCCAAACTATTAGTCCAACACCCTAATAACCTCCAGCCCAATGCCAGTGACCCAATACCCTATACCCGTCCATTAACCCGACCCAACTCTTTTAGAATCTTGGCCATTGATCTCTAAGATCAATGACCCACAATCAATCCCCCTTTTTTATTATCCAACCCCCAGAAACCCTAACCCCATTTCCCTGAGACCGCCGCCCTAAAATTCGCTCCACTCTCTCCTCTAAAACCCTAGCCGCCTCACTCAAATCTCTTCCAAATCCGATCCAATCATGGATTCTTACTACGATCCTCTTACCTTTATGGATCATCTCACAGTTTCCTACAAGACTATGGTGTTACGTAGTACTTGCCCCAATTTTGGCAAGTACCAGTCCCTAAATCAGATTCCACCGCCTTCAACCTTTGAGATTTAGACGATATTTCGTTTATATGCACTCACTATCAGGCTTTATGGTCCGATTCAGTGAGATTTTCGACCATCTGTGCTTTCCTTTTGAACTAGGGTTTGAGATTTTCCCTTATTCTTTACTGATTTTCAATTGATATTCTTCCCTTACTTGTGTTTGACTGATATTTTTCTTATTTTTGTTTAACCCACTGTATTTCCCTATTTCTTATTTTTATTTGCCCTAAGACTGACTCTAATTGATTTTTGTATGATATTTATTCTATGTTTAATCTATTTTTCCCCTTATTTTAAGTGTTTGATTCTCACATGTTATTTTTCCTTATTTTCTGTTTAATTTAGTGAACTTGTTATTCTATGTATTATTTGCCCTAAAATTGATTCTAATTGATTCTAGCATATTTTTACTATTTTGCGACTAATTTTACCGTGTTTCCTATTTTATGTGTGAAATATGCTACTATATAAAATCCTCCCCTAAAACCCCTTAGACAGATTTGAATCTCCTAATCCTTGCTACTATTTTCACTACTCACTCACTCACTATTACACTCGAACACTCTCTAAAATTATTGAACAACCTTCTCCGGTGCAAGCACTGCTCGGAGCCCGTTCTCGAGGCTCTTGTTAACTCTGAAGCATCGAGGATTTGGAGTTTTTGATATTACATTCTTCACTCTTTTGATTCTGCTACTGGTTAGTGTTTAAACCCTCGCAATGTTCAATTTTCTTTCCTTCTTTCTACATATGTATTTGAATTGCATGAGTATGATTTAACTATGGGAATGTTCAACACTTTGATGCCAGTCTGTGTTAATTAAACGCACGGGGATAGTCTACTATTTATGTTATGCTAATACTATGATTTACGCTCTGTGATTTCTTGTTTTCTGAAATAGGTTATGTACCATTTAGCATCTGAGCATGTGTAGTTCTGAATATTCAATGAAGGTTTATGTTAACATGAGTCTGACCACTGTGATTTTATGCTATTAAATTACAAACTTCTACATATTATTTTTGGATACTATCTACAACTCCATAGGAACCACACCCTACTTGAATGGACCTTTTAGTACTAAGTCATGTGTACTGGATTGCTCTTTGTGTATTAGCTCTAATTCTATGGAATGCTGCTCTAAAGTTTGCTTTAAACATGTTTCATGCTATCCTGATTTTCTAAAAGACAAGTACCCTATTTTTCTATTAACTATGACTCCGCTCCCATGTTAACATGTTTTCCAGTATACCTTGGTTCATTTGATACTCTATTCTCTATGTGATTATCACAATGTGTATCCCCCCATTATGTCTAAGTACTGATTAATTTGGCATTAGGTTAGACTTAACTTAATTTGGGTCTTTAGGCTTCAACTAGTTCAACCTCATGATAACCTATGTGAGTCTGTAAACCTTTTTTCTCCTCTTAATTCCTAGTGATGGTTGTTTATGTGGTACTTTGCTATGTGAATCTTGCTGAACTTATTGGCCTATTTGATCAGTTATGCTATATGCTCAATTTGGTGATTTTTTCCACCTTCCTTACTCGTTACTCTGATATTCTAAATTTCTATTCTTAGCCGGCTGAAAGCCAAGGCTATCTAGGTTTTATTGTTGGCCTCCCTAGTGTGAACACTGTTCAGGGTCCAATTGAGGCCTTTGTGAACTCTGACACACTAAGGCTTGGTCCTATTCATCCCCTCAACCTCTAAAACTGTCTCTAATACTCTACTTCCCTATCATGTATTTGTGTTCTATATTGGTTGTTCCAAGTGATGCAACACTTGGTGCTGTGGCTCATTGAAAGGGGTCTGGATTTCCCTATGGACCTGTGATCGTGTGGTTTTTTTATTGAAGGCCTAAGTATGCTATGTCAGAAGTATTGAAGACCCGGTAAGGCTGAGTGTTTAGTTGTTTTATTTGGGCCTGCTATAGGCCTGTCCACTGTTATGTAATATTATTATTTTACTTATTAATTGGGCCTATAATAATATCCTTTGTATAAACGATTGGGGTTGTTAGTAAAAGGGGAGGGAGTAAATTATTATATTAATATGCGATGGGTAGATAACATGCCTATAGGGTTGAATGATGCACTTGCTTTATGTTGTTCACTCTCTCTGCACACTGTAGAAATCATGCCACTAGGAAAAGCACACACTTGCACTACTTGATTATTAGCAAAGCATGATCTCAAATGCCTCAATATCTTTGTTGTTATATGTTGTTAGAAAACCTGGCCGTAGGAAATAAATATCGTTGAATTTTCCTTTAATTTGCATTACTGCAACATATCCACTTGAAATCATGCTTATAGGACTTTAATCATGTCATTTGTCATTGCATCGCATTGTTCACCTAGAAAACTTGCCTATAAGGTTTAACAATAAAATCAGGCTCCCAAATGTTAATCGTTAGAAATTCTGCCTATAGGATGCAACTGTTCTCCTTAATAACTGGTAATGATGCCCCCTTTTAACATTGTTCATCGCTCACTTAGGCCGTTATCAAAAGCATGAGTAATTATGAGTTTCTCTCGATAGATGCTACTCTCTCTATTACATAAATCACCTAGGTGCAACATCTATAGGACTAATAACGGAGAATATGCCATCTCAATAATCAGCGTGCAACAACTATACAATCCTATCTATGAACAATGCTGGTTCTTAAAACTCCCTGCATGACTTGATGCCTGTCACATAGAAATCTTTTCTATAGGGTTTTAAGTTCCTTAATCTTGAGCTCCTAACATAAAAACCTGTTTCACGTGCATTTATTGTTTAAGTGTGGAGGCTAACTTGAGCCTTTAATTGCCTATATGTGAAGTCCAATGCATTTTGTATGTCGCCTAGTTTTGACATTTTATGAGCAACCTAAGTGAGGTCTAGAACCACCCAAAATAGAGGTCCAACACCTCATGGACCATATGTATGGGACGGGTAGTGCACGCATAAGGTACGACTTATAATTGAACTAGTGCGCCTTAGGTAACAACTTAAAGATACTAATCGGGTAGCAGGGGGTGATAGTATGTACACGCTGAATAATACGAGTAAGACCTCATCTCGAGGGAGTTACGAAGTAATATTTATGTTGCACGGAGTGATCCTTTATTTTCCTTTTCTTTATTTTTGAATTAAGTGTTTGTACTCATTTATAAGAGTTCTCAAACTTCTTTCCCTCTCTATATATTTGTTTATCCGACTAATTCATATAATTCAAGTTTGGACGGGACCCATAGTTATGGACCTTGAAAAGTGCCTAACCCATTCTCTTCGAGGTAATTTCGAGCCCTTACCCGATCTTTGGCGACACAGACTAGTTTAACCCGAGTTACTTGCAAATAGGTGCCCTAATGCAACTTAAAACCGTTAGGTGGGGACTCTTCTCTTTTAATACTTCCTTAAAAGAGTTGTCACATGTCGAAACCCGATTTCGCGAGAAAAAGGGGCGCGACAGCATGCCGACTCTGCTGGGGATATTTAGGTTCTTACCATAGCAAATCTGGCTTATATGAATTAGTCTTCTCTGATAAACGTGCTTCCTTCTTTTTTTTATTTGCTGCTACATGCACATCCCACTCCTATTTTCCTTTTATTTACTGCATGCACATCCCCTCCCATTCTCCCTTTATTTGAATTCATGGTAATATGCAAATCCCTTCCCTTCTCTACCCTTCCTTGCTCGAATTGGTCAAAACATGCGCATCTCTTTTCCTAGTCATACTTATTTGCTCTAAGCTGCCTTTCATTGGTTTTAAAATTGCTACATCATGTCTCTCCCACCCCTACTCCCTCGCTTACTTTATCATATTTCCATATTACACGAACTAACTTCTACTTGTTTTTTCTTTCTTTCTTTTTTTACGCCCTTTATGTTTTACCTTAATATCACGCTTATTGCTTTCACATATTTACCATGCAAATACTTGACGATGTGTTATCTATCCTTGCATAAAACATGCTTCACATCATATTCCACTCGTGCCCAATTAATACCATAGCGGCGCTTGGTGAGTGTCTGCGCTCTTCCGAAATTACCCCTTTTTATTTGGAAAGGCTTATTTGCAGTAAAACTAGTCGATCAGTGGAGCACTCGACGGTTCTGTGCCTTTCCCTCTCAAGTTGTCCACTTCAGGGTACCAGTCTAGGCCCTTCTAGAAACCCCACTTCAATATCAACTATGCATACATCATGTCAAACCTAGTATGGGCTAGAACGTTGTCTGCATGATAATTTGTTAAGGCAAGCCTTGTCCAATGTCCGACGGAATTTCCATAATTCCAATGGACACACGTTATGTGCATTATTTAGAGAAAACGTGTCGGTATGTTGATCATTAATGTGCAAATAGTCAAATTCAGAGGGGGAAAGGGCGAATTCTATTTAATTTGCAGAAAATGAGGCACGAAGTCCCCAGGTTCGGCATGGTTCAAAACATCCCACCTTTGCTGCTTGATTGGTGGAAAAACCTCTCACCTAGTGACAAGATTCATGTGAAAAGGGTCCTCGAAAATTTACCCTCCTTATTGGACATTCGGCCAAATAATGCATTGATCGAGGCCGCCACTATGTTTTGGGATGAGAAGAGAGCTGTCTTACGCTTTGGTGACATAGAAATGACTCCTTTATTAGAGTAAATAGGAGGCTTCTCTTGGCTCCTATGGGATAGTTCTATTTTATTGGTACCAGAAAACCGCACTCCCCGAGGTTTCCTGAAAAATATGGGTTTCAAGAAAAACGATGAGCTACTCTGTCTGAGTAAATCATACATACCATTTGAGTTCCTTTATGAACGTTACGGTCATAGCAAGTCATATCGCCTTCATCATGATGAACTTGCCATTACTTCTTTGGGTTGGACACACCGCCGGGTTTTTGTATTCATTGTATGTTTCTTGGGGATGATGATATTTCCAATGAAAGGGGAGAGGATCCACACTCTCCTAGCCATGGTCGCTAGAACTTTAATGGAGGGAATTGAGGGACAAACTTACACCATCATCCCTATGATCTTGGCTGAAATGTACCGGGCTCTAGATCGCTGCAAAAAAGGGTATGAGCACTTCGAGGGTTGCAATTTGTTGCTGCAGGTATGGTTATTAGAACACTTCCAAAGAGGTGAATATCGTCAAGAACTTCTGCGACGATCGATGAATGACCACATAGCGTACCATCATACGAAAAGAATGACCGTTATTCCAGATAGGTTTATATAACCCAAAAGTGTTGTGAGATGGGTGTGTTTATTCAGGAACTTGACTGACAAAAAGGTATGTTGGATGTTTGAGTGGTTCCCTAGCAGCGCGTTCATCATCAGGTCAAGAGAAACATCTCATCTAGTATTGATCGGGTTAAGAGGAATCTATCCTTATGCTCCTATAAGGGTAATGAGGCAAGCATGGAGAAAGCAGGTTATACCTCGGGTTTCCAACATGGTTCAGTACAAAGAATACTTTAAGGGGAACGCCATTCCATTCAAATTCGAGGCACAACATATGTGGAATCAAAAGGTCGTTGTGGAGAAGGATACCATCGAGCCAGACAAGTATCACCGGCCTTGTGTACTTCTACCCGTCATGGTTGGTAGATGATATAGCGGGAGATGTCAAGCCAAGGATTAATCTGAAAAATAGGGTTGTAGACGATGCTGCTGAAGCACAAGTCAAATGTAGGATGCTACGCAAGAGGGTTTTCGAGTCTAAAGCTAGGCATTTGGAACAACACAAAGTGGATATGGAAGCAATCAACGAATGGAAATAAATCGCTACCAAATCAATAAAGAGGTTGGAATATTTGGAGCAAGGGTTAATGGAGCTTGAGGGTAAGGTGAGGAAAAGGCTCTCGGATTGTCAGAATGCGGAAGGAAATGAATGAGGGAATCTATAAAGGGCTTATCTGCTATTGGACATGCGCAACCTGGGGAACCTGATTGATGGAGCCAAGAAGGCCAAGCATGGAGAAGGTCCCTCTGGGACCAAATAGATTAGGAAACAATGTTTTACTGCTTTCTAGATATGATTAGACTTTGATTGTAATAAGGGCGAAAGCCATTAGTAACTATTTTCTCATTATTGTCGTTTTAGTAGAGATTTGGTTCATTGCCACATTAATGAAAATGACGCAATTATTGGCATCAATTTTCTTCAAATATATGTGTCGCTTAGGCCTACCTCGGACACAACGAGGTCCCTCAAATTAGGACGCAATTTTTTTACATAATTCCACAATACATGTTTAAATATCGCAAACATCACTCTAATACTCCTTACTAACTTGGTTACCTTTTATTTATTCCCATTGCCTAGGGTTGGTTCATGCATACTGGCATCATCGGCATATCACACCAGATCCAGAGGTCCTCCAACTCCTCCTCCATCAAGTGATCCCAAGAACAAAGGAAAAGCCAAAATGGATGATATGAGCTGTATCAGGAAAGACAATGATACCCATGCAGAGAATATTGAAACTTCGGATGGTCGAAGTACTCCAGCATAGAACGATTTGGTCTTACGTCTGGAACAGAAAATACTGGAGTTACAAGGGGAGCTTGAGCAGGTCCAGAACTTGGCAAACCATTCCCTCACCATAAATGTCCCCGACATTAACCAACAAAAGGCCCAAAACCCGGCACCTCCCCAAACACACACAAAACCAACACTCGCAAAATCCTCCCGCACCTCATCAATATGACACACCTTCTCAAAATCCTAATAATTTGCTAGTACCTACCCCTCTACAACACCATCACCATCCAACTCATTATCCACAAACCACCACCCATCACACTCCTCAAAATGTGCCACAACCTACCCCCGATCCCCAAAACTTAACCAACGACCACAACTATGCCCAGATTCCTAGAGTCCATCAAAGCAACCCCATATACGTGGAAACCTTACCCCACACCCCACAATAGACCCTATACACACCTGAATCCGCCGAGGACCCGCTCATCAAGAACATGGCGGAAGAATTCAAGAAACTTACTGGCAGAGTTCAAAGTGTCGAAAGGGGTAAAGGCATCGAGGGTTTAAATTATGAAGATTTGTGTATTCATCCTGATGTACAGCTACCAGAAGGTTACAAGCCTCCTAAGTTTGAAATGTTCACTGATTGAGGTTGAGGTAGCCACACCAACTCTTTTTGAGGTTGAAGTGAGAACACCCTCAACCGCACCAACTCCGTTTGAGGTTGAAGTGACAACACCCTTCACCGTGACGGTATCACGTACACTGTCCGTTAAGTCTAATGCTATACCCTGGGACTATGCTGCGAAAGCAAGAAGGAAACGAAAAGCAATAATGCAGGAAACAGGTGCAGCGCAAGGCATGACCAGAACTAGTAGGGTTTATACACCCGAGCATTTGGGAGGAACATGCAAAGAAACCTCTTCTAAGCCACCTGTCATTGAGACATGCCCAGATTATCTCTGGAGGAAGGTGCAGGCGAGAGAATATTTTGTGGTTGATCATCTGAACAAAACTACTTCTCAAATATCCATTTTATCACTACTACAGAACTCCGAGGCGCATAGGAATGCCTTGATGAAGGTGTTAAACAAAGCCTATGTACCCAATAACATTACCAGTGGAGAGATGGCCAATATGGTATGGCAAGTGTTGGAAATCCACAAGTTCAGTTTTCACGAAGCAGGGAGTATGAACGTGAAAACATTCGATGGGTCCCAAAGAGACACAATTAGGGAAACCAGCCTCTTCTTACAGATGGGCTCGACCTAGTTTGATGTTGAGTTTCAAGTGTTAGATATATTCTCTACATACAATCTATTGTTGGGATGACCTTGGATAGATGATACTGGAGCCGTAGCTTCTACTCTACATCAGGCCGTGAAGTTTGAATAGAACCATCAGGAAGTAATCATCCACGGGGACGTAAGTAATCCTATTTACACCAATCAAATTATTCCGGTTGTTGAGAATAGAAGGAAGTTGGGTAGATAAACATACAATAGCATCGAGCGTGTCAACGTAATTGAGAAAGACAAACGGTGGAGCAGCAAGATAGAAAGCATATTGGCATAGGTAGGGTATGAGCCTGATAAGGGTCTCGGTAAGAATCTCCAGGGTATCACCAAACCAATACAACCAAAGCGTCATGACACAACTTTCTGGCTTGGGTATGAATACACCTGGCATGAGTATAATAATTGGTCGCCGATATGGCGTGGTCCTTATTACCCTCTAGAGCAGCCGGTACCACATTTGAGCCAGTAATTTCATCAAGCCGACATGATGTGCGGGTCTGAAGAAGAAGAAGTTCTAGCCGACATAAGGAATCTGTTCCTGGAGGATGAAGACATGGATTACAAGGCGATAATTGATCACCAAACCAATACAACCAAAGCGTCATGACACAACTTTCGGGCTTGGGTATGAATACACCTGGCATGAGTATAATAATTGGTCGCCGATATGGCGTGGTCCTTATTACCCTCTAGAGCATCCGGTACCACATTTGAGCCAGTAATTTCATCAAGCCGACATGATGTGCGGGTCCGAAGAAGAAGAAGTTCTAGCCGACATAAGGAATCTGTTCCTGGAGGATGAAGACATGGATTACAATGCGATAATTGAGGAGGAGGAGGAAGAGGAAGACCTCATTATTCAGACAATGGAGAAGGGAGTTGTTCTCAAGAATTGGACTGTTGCACCATCAAGGGCCTGTCGAGTTCCTAGCTAGTGTGGCAATTAGCATCATTTATTTAATTTTGAAAGAAATTTTATGCGCATTTAAGACATTTTGCAGTATTTTGTTTTAAACGTTCCCGTTTTGAATAATTATTCGGATCATTGAACTGCATTTGTTTGACGTTTTAATATTTATCAATGGATTGTTGTTTTAGTATTTATTATTATCCTTTGCATTTTCTCTCTGCAACGTTATTATTACTTATCCTGATGAACCTACGACCGTGACATGTAATGAGACAACACAACATAAGGATAGTGATTCAGAGGATCTGGAAGAAGATATAATACCTTAGGAGATTTTCAGGGAAGTGGAAAATTTTGAAAACAAGCCCAAGCCCAATTTGGATGAGACTGAAATAGTCAGTTTGGGAGACTCTGAAACAGTCAAGGAAACTCGTAAGCATTCACCTATTTCCTTCAGAGAAAGAAGAATACATCCGATTTTTGAAAGAGTACGAGGATAGTTTTGCATGGTCCTATGATGATATGAGTGGTTTTAGCACGTCTATAGTAGCTCATAAGCTACCGACCAACCCTATGTGTCCGCCTGTAAAACAGAAGCTCAGAAAGTTCAAGCAAGATATGAGGTTGAAAATAAAAGAGGAAGTCACCAAGCAGATCAAAGCTAAGGTTCTCAAAGTGGTTGAATATCCAACCTGATTAGCTAACATCGTGCTAGTTCCGAAGAAGGATGGGAAAGTTAGAGTATGTGTCGATTATCGGGATTTAAGCAGAGCAAGTCCCAAAGGTGATTTTCCGTTGCCCAATATACATATACTGATTGACAACTGTGCCAAGCATGAACTCTAGTCTTTTGTGGATTGCTTCGCAGGATATCATCAGATCTGGATGGATGAAGAGGATGCCGAAAGACAACCTTTATTACTCCATGGGAAGTGATTGCTATAAAATGATGTCGTTTAGTCTGAAGAATGATGTAGCCATTTATATGAGGGCCATGACAACCATTTTCCACGACACGATACACAAGGAGATACAAGTGTACGTGGACGACGTCATCATCAAATCCAAGAAGGGTACAAATCACATGACAGACTTAAGGAAATTCTTTGATCGACTTCGAAGATATAATTTGAAACTGAACCCCGCAAAATGTTCCTTTGGAGTCCCTGTTGGAAAGTTGTTAGGGTTCATCGTCAGCCGCCGAGGAATTGCGTTAGACCCGTCAAAGGTCAAGGCTATCCAAGATTTTCCACCTCCAAATAACAAGAAAGATGTGATGAGTTTCTTAGGGCGTCTCAACTACATCAGCCATTTCATAGCACAATCAACTGTGATCTGTGAACCAATTTTCAAAATGTTGAAGAAGGATGCTGCAACAAGTTGGACTGAAGAATGTTAGAAAGCCTTTGACAAAATCAAGGAATATTTGTCCACGCCACCAATCCTGGTCCCGCCGGAACCTGGGAGACCTCTGCTACTCTATCTATCTGTACTGGATGGGGATTTTGGTTGTGTCTTAGGACAACACGATGAGACATAAAGGAAGGAACATGCCATATACTATCTGAGTAAGAAGTTCACACCCTACGAAGCACGGTATGCTTTGCTGGCACGCACCTGTTGTGCTCTGACATGGATAGATCAAAAGTTGAGGCACTACTTCTGTGCATACACCACATATCTCATATCAAGGATGGATCCTCTAAAATATATTTTCCAAAAACCCATGCCTACGGGGAAGCTGAAAAAATGGCAGATACTATTGAGTGAATTTGACATCGTCTATGTGTGATGACCCAATGGGTCATTTTATGAATTTAGACTCCGTTCTAGGCTTATTAGCCATAAAAAGGTTAATTTTAACTACCTCGATTTGTATGCTCAGTCCGGGCGTGAAACCGGAAAGCTTTTATGTTAAAATATAAGAAATAATAATTTTTAGAATTAAATTTTTGGTTTTAGTTGACTTGAGTCAACATTTTGAGAAAACGGACCCGTATCCGTGATCCGACGATCCCGGGAGATCCGCAGTAAAATATGGGACTCGGGCGTATGCCTGAAAACGAATTCCAAGCCTTAGAAATCAAATTTTGAAAGAAATTATTTTGCTGAAATATTTGAGAATTAAAGAAAAGAAATAATGCTAAAAATCATTGGTATCAGATCCATATTTTGGTTCCGGAGCCAGGGACAGATTTGTTATGATATTTAAAGGATAACTATGAAATTTGGGAAAAAACGGAGTTCGTTTGACGTGATTCGGACATCCGGTTGAGAAATTATGAACTTTAAGAGTTCTTGTTAAAAATGATGAGTTTTGAGGTTTAATTCATAGAGTTACATGTTATTTTCATGATTTTATCGCACGATCAAGTCCGTATGATATTTTTAGACTTGCGTGCATGATTTTTTTAGAGCCCCGAGGGCTCGGGTGAGTTTCGGATAGGCCACGGGGTGTTTTTCACTTAAAAATAACTGCTGGTTTTTCATTGTTGGTGTCCAGGTATTTTGTTCTGTGCGATCGCATAGGCAAGTCCGCGATCGCACAGAGTAAAGTTGGAGGCCCTGTTTGGTACACTGTTCGAACGCACCTCCAGGAGCGCGATCGCACTGCTTTCATCCAGCTATGTTATGCGAACGCACAGTACCCTCCGCGATCGCACTAAGTAAATCAGGCCTGGGGGGAGGGGAGGTCAATACCTTGTGCGATCGCACCCCTCCCCATGCGAATGCACTGCACAAATTTTTCCTTACCCTGTGCGATCGCATATCTTTATCCGTGATCGCACAGTTGCCCAACCCAGCTATTATAAATATCGAATTAAATCCGGGCAGAACCCTTTCTTCTCCAATTTTTCGAGGTTCTAGTCCTAAAAATGAGTTTTCTTCAACAATCTTCATCCCCAATTCATAGGTAATCAATTTCAAACCCTATTCTTTCAATTCCTTACTATTTTGCATCACTTTTAAAGCAAAAACAAAGAATTTTTATGGTAAAAATCTAGGATTTGGGTAGAATTAGGGAGTTTTGTAAAAATTAAATTTTTATATCAAATTAAGGTCGAATTTTAAAACTAATAGCATATTTGGGTTCGTGGGTGAATGGGTAAACGTCATTTGGTCCGAACCCCGAGTTTAGACCAAGCGGGTCCGGGGTCGAGTTTTCACTTTTTTTGAGAAAACTTAGGAAAAATTATGTTTTTCAATAAATCTACTTCCTTTAGCATTAGTTAATAATATTAAGTTAATTTTGATTAGATTCGAGCAAGTTAGAGGTGAATTCAAAAGGAAAAGCAATAATTGAGCAGTGAGTGGCATGCGGAATTGAGGGAAGTGTTTGGTCTAACTTTGGCTTGAGGGAATAAGACTCCTCACATGTTTGTTATGTGAAATACATGGGCGTGGTGACGAGTATCTATGCACCATCCAAATTTTCTGTTAAACATGACCCCCTTCCCGTTCCCCACTTATTTGATCATTATTTTAATTGTTATATGTTCATTATTGCTTCTATGACTATTTGGCCTTGTTGATCTGTTGTTATATATTGTTGTGATTATTTGGAAAGAGTATTGGTTGTTGAGATGGTTTCCTTGTGATATGTATAACGGTTGAGGGGTTTGGCATTATTGTTACAAATTATATATATATATATATATATATATATATATATGTCCCT